>JAWQFJ010016667.1:45000-48254 GCA_034096865.1 Theodoxus fluviatilis | reverse complement strand
CGAGAAGCGATAACTTAAACTAATTTCATGTTCTATCTAAACAAAAATATGTCATTACTTCATTCTGGTAGCGTACAGTTGCTTTCTTAAACAAACTATGTTTTAAAACAGGCAAAAAACAAGCATATTTACAATCGTAAATGCACAAAACTCCACATGAAAAGTGGTAATATTTCTGTACTGCTACATTTTTATTGTGTTTAGTTTGTAGGGTCAAAAGATCTCCTTTTCCAGACTACGAATCCTGCAATACGCAGACAGCATGTACTCTAGTGATAAGCAGACGCACTGCTGATGTTTTCTTTTGCAATGAGGTCAGCTTGTTGGGAGTAGCAATTCCACTGACACGAAATAAACCTCATTTCCTCACTCAACTAATAATCACGAAGCATATTACTTTTAAAACTCGAAATTATCCACAATATAAGGGAATGGAATCTAAAAATACCTCAATCCTCATACCCAAACTGCGATTGGCTAATCCGCAGCAAAAGCGCACACATAATGTCCGCAGCTCTGACACATGGTAGTTCGCTCATAAAGTCCAAACACGGCTGCTGGAGCTAACAGAAAGTGCTTTCTACACTAGGTAACAATACTGTTCAAAGCAGCATGCGGAAGAAAGTATATTAAAAAAACAATTAGACGCCCCAGAACACTAAGTATGTTCTCCTTGATCTAAGTAGGGCGTAGCTTCGGAGGGAAACATAGTTACCTCCCTTGCCAAGCACGCCGCATCATAACATTTTACCAATCTGTGGCGGCACGCTTGCGTACGTGCTCTAAATAAATCTGTTTCACTCCCCATTCGCGCACACGCACGCACGCACACACGCGCGCGTACACGTGCACACACACACACACTAACACCATATGTCGACACGTACCGAAACACACAATTGCAACACAAGCACTAACACACACAAGCACTAACACATATAGCTTATACTTATACTTATAGGTCTTTGGTATATATATCGATCAGCTCAGAACATTGTCATAATCCCGACAATTAAGGGTAATGGAAAACAATTGGGTTTTTTCATGGGACCTCGGTCAGTTTCTAAAAACGATGCCGCCGTACACGTACGTCCTCGTACTCAAAAACCGATCGACTCCATGTATAGTGCAGCTAGAAAATATTCTGACCTGCTTCATGGGTCTTTGTTTGGGATTTTCCGCGACCTCAACCATGTGTGTGTGTGTGTGTGTGTGTGTGTGTGTGTGTGTGTGTGTGTGTGTGTGTGTGTGCGCGTGCTTGCGTGCGTGAGTGTGCGTGCGTGAGTGTGCGTGTGTACGTGTGTGTACACGTACGTGTGTGTGTGTGTGTGTGTGTGTGTGTGTGTGTGTGTGTGTGTGTGTGTGTGTGTGTGTGTGTGATAAACAAGAATAGATATCAGTAGATATACACGAAAGATCAAGATAGAGATTTTAAAACACCCACACGCATGATTACGAAAAAATGCGACTGTGTTCTCTTATAAGGAGAGAATGACCATATAGTGCCTCTATTATTCTATGCACAGAGAGACAACGCTTACATGATGTGAATCCTGTACAATTAGCATCTGCTCACAAACCCCAACACTGAACTGAAAATATATTTGATATTAAAAGAAAAGCAAAACCAGTAAAGAGCACAGTGCAAAATCGCAGATGCAACAATTATGCTTAGGCACCACAAAAATGTGATTATGGTAATCCGACCGACCCCCCCCCCCCCCCTCTTATCATCATCATCATCATCATCATCAATCATCAATCATCATCATCATCATTATTATTATTATTATTATTATTATTATTATTATTATTATTATTATTATTATTATTATTATTATTATTATTATTATTATTATTATTATTATTATTATTATTATTATTATTCTTCTTCTCCCGACCCTGACTTTTTTCAATGCAAAAACCAAAAACAGAGAGAGAAAGAAAAAGACGATAAACAACGAACTGCGTGCCGTCCCATCTTCCCTGCTCCCTATTTGAGCACAGAGATAATATATTTTTACATTCTTTTTTTCTTTTTAGAAGAGGCGAGATTGAAATTAAACCGAACTTTCTTTCATTGAAAACGCTTAAAAAAACCATAAACATTGGATTCCCTGACTGCTCGTGGGGCAGGAAAGATGGGACAGCACGCAGTGATCGTTGTTTATCATTCACTTATTTAATTCTTTCTTTCTTCATGATCGTAACAACAAGTTTAGGGTTGGCGGGGGGGAAAAAGAGTCGCTCGAGTTACCATGATCACAATATCTTCTTCTTCTTCTTGGATGGGGGTAGGAGGAGGCAGGGAGGGGGGGGGGGGGGGGGGGGGGGGGGGGGCCTGTAGGACAGGAGGAGCACACACGCATGCACGCCCATATCAAAGAGCGAGCTATATATATATATATATTGATTCACATGCACAATTAATCGCCGCACACATGGGTATGTGCAAGCAAGCAAGCAAGCGATCGAAGACGAACACACACATGCATGCCTCTACACACACACACACACACACACACACGTACACGTACGTACACACACACATGCACGCACGCGCGCGCACACACACACACACACAGACACACACACACACACGTTATTGTAGTCAATTACTGTAGTTTATCTTGGAATGGCTCAAGGATCCAGGTAGGGCTGCTAACGGCTTTTTAATTTCCCCATGATGTCCAACTCGATCATGGTAATGCTCTTTCACTCTGCAATCTCCCTTAAATACATACATGTATATCAAAACAGGACTCTCTCTCTCCATACATTACGTGTGACAATTAAACATCCACAATGCTTCGCAAAGACAGCGCACGCACACGTGCATACATTACATATGGTTTATAATATCAGCATCATGAAAATGACAAACAAAGCCTCGCAAAGACATATCTTACCCAGTGCGAGTGGTTGTCACGCACGCACGTGCGCACCACTGGTGACGTATGTGAAAATAAAAACTTACTTGAAACTGCGTTTTTGCAAGAGTAACGTTCGTACATATGCAGTGCTTTTCTCCGCAATGGAATCCCATAGTTTACTAACTCCAGCCTTGTAACACTGAAATAAGCCAACATCGCAATCACCGTTACTTCTCGTATACAATTTAGCAATTCAGTTAACCGAAGAAGTGAATTCAAATTTGCAGATTGCGTATAGTACTAGTAGTGTAATCAACTGTATGGATGATCTGGAAAACGGGCACGCATGATATATGCAGTTCTAAAATACGATTTACCGAG
>JAWQFJ010016667.1:0-40000 GCA_034096865.1 Theodoxus fluviatilis | reverse complement strand
TTTTGTCTTTTTGCTGGAGTTTTTGATCAAACCTCTGATCATATTCATGAGCAAATCTAGATCCAAGGGGCCCAAGCTTGGCCTTCACCCGCTGAACAGCTCGTCTGTAGGCTTCTGGTGTCTGGTACGGGCAATCCACTTTCTTAAGTGTTATTTCAGCTTGCACCAACTTTTCGTTCAATTTTTGAAATGCTGCCGCTTTCTCCATCTTCTTAAGATAGTAGTAGTCCATCCTTTTTTCGTTCACATGCCTCCTCTTTTGCGGATGTTGATTGGCCCGGTGCTTCTGCACAGCCTTCGTGTTAGCTGTTCTGCACTTCTTGGCCTTCTCCACATCCAGCCTGGTTTGCCTTGGAGGTGGAATCCCTTCAGCTACTTGTGCAGCTGCCTTCATTTTCTTCTTATCTCTGCAAAACAAATGAAAAAGTATTGTAACAAAAATAATAACAATAATGATCATAATAAACAAATCTAAACATTTGCAGTACTGGTCCATTAAAACCACAACCACATAAAGACATCAGAGGCACACAGGCGATCTAACCAGTGACCACGGCGCTTTGAACCAGCAATGCTCTAATGGGATAAAGCGTGTAATAAATATTAAACAAAATTGGTTTACTTTATTTTCAGCTTTTAAACTCCCCAGTAATATACTTACAGGTAATACTTTTGCCGTTCCAAACCAAGTTCTTCATCGGTCTTTGGCTTGCTGCGGTTCAAGCGCTGGCGTTCTCTGTCGCGTTGCTGCTCTCTCTTGTAATGTTCCGAGTCTTCTGCAATCTGCTTCTGTCTGCGTCTTCTGCATTTTTCAGCATTAGACAGTGGCGTGGTGGGCATGATGAACCTAAACACACATAAATAAATAAAATACAATAAACAAATACACTGATCATTCTAAAACAAATAATTGCCCAAATAGCAGTACATGTTTTATTTACTTCTTCCCCACATTCACTGTTTAAAACCAAAATATTTTACACAAATTCAGAGATTAATAGCAAACATTTTATTTTTGTATCAGTATATTTAATGTTCATTGCAACCCCAATGCAATGGATCTGTCATAGAACATGTAGGTAAAGAGTCTACAAAGAGAATAGCAGTGTTTTGAGAGAAAGATTTCAATCTTTTAATCGTGTTGTAATTTTGACATGTATCCGACACGACACTTTCAAATTAATTTTAGATCATACGAGGTTGTGCGTGTGTGTGTGTGTGTGTGTGTGTGTGTGTGTGCATGTGTGATAATGGGGGTCGGGGTGGGTGGGGAGAGAGAGAGGCAGATAGAGATCACAGGAGAGCTCTGTGCCCAACGAGCCTAACTGCCGGCACAACAGCCATGCAAATTCATGTCACAATATACGACCCAGGACGTCCAACAATGGATAATTCGCTCAGTGATAAACGTTGTTAATGCCACAATGCAAACACAAATTTCACAGACCATCTGGCATGTTGGACGTTAATATTGCAACAGTTTGATAATGTCAGAGGTCAATATTACCACAAGCCCTCTTGTTGTAACAAAATGCTTTTCTAGTTTGTGTCGGAAGTGCAAAATTCTTAGTTCATCAACACAACCGACCCATGTGATTTGCAACACAATGTTCTTGTTTCCATAAAACGTTTGGGTAGCAAAACAATCCTACAGATTCTACACATGAAAATATCTCAGAAAATCATGTCAGATGTCAAAAAGTGTCAGACGTCAAAAACCTATACCTTTTCAACGGCGAAGCACAACAATCACTGGTTGGCTTTCAATCTTCTTTCTCTGTACCACAGTTTTCGCCGGACCGGATATGATACAAAAGTCGGAATGAAAACCCCCCACAAATCTTTAAAAATTATTGTTAAAAGTGTCAGACGTCAAATATTACAACAATTTTCTAAAGCCCAATTCATTAACCATAACAAACAATCGCAACAAGTTACAATTTACAACAATGTATTGCTCTGATCCAGATTTTGCATTTAACCGAAAATAACCCTTTTTAACCCTGCATTCCGTTGCACTCTGCTTCATCTGTGCTACGATGTAGCAGCCTCAAACGTTTTGATTGGTTGGTTTTATTTAATAACTTTAAAAGCATATTATCATCAAAAGTACAGGGTTTTGGAGGCCCTCTTTGAATACACGAATCCCCAATATTATTTCACACTCAAATTTATCACTCTTGATCGAAGAAACGACTTAATAAAATTATTAGGGTCGAAAATCATTCATAGTCACAATATTTGGTGACGTTTCACCCAGTGGCAGAGGTCAACTTCCTGTCAAGGTCGCGCAGCAGCTCGAGCGTCTCAGAAGGCACTCTAACTGCTTCACACTAGAGTGCGCCACTTGCTGGGCCTAGCAACGATCAAACTACAGAACTCGTAGCCGCATTTGATTGGCTCATACTAAACAGAACTATATGGAAGTCACTCCACGGACTTCCCCAGCGAAACGGTCTGGAATCTTTCCAGAACAATTCTAGAAATGTTCCAGAATATTCTAGAATATGACTTCTGGAACCAAAGTCCAAGGTTCTGGAATAATGACAGAAGGTTAAATGAGAATTCAAGAGAATATTCTAGAATATATTCTAGAATATATTCTAGAATGGTAATGAATGTTCTTGAATCCTTACAGACGAAGAAGGAAACACAGTTCTAGAATAATTCTGGAATTATTCCAGATTATTCTGGAATGTTATTCCAGAATATTCTAGAATACTGACAGATAATTCTGGAACAATTCAAGATGAAATTCCAGAAAACTGACTGCACATTCTGGAACAATTCAAGAACAATAATTATATTATTGAGAAGAATAAATAGGTATGAGAGTATTTTGGAATTGTTTAGCAAAAACATTCAAACAGAATATTTAGTTAAGAAACAACAAACCAATCTCTGTTAAATGTAGATTATTTAATACAGATTTTGAAATGGTACACATCAGATGGTGTTTGAAACTGCACACATCAGAGATTCAGATGATATATCTGAATCACCAATTTCCATCCAATTGATTTTATCAATCAAATCCCTTTCATAATTGTACCTCATACCTTGCAATTCTTGTGAGCAGTAAAGAAAGTTATTGGGGACCTAATTGTAGATGCAGGTACCGCCACAGAGAAAGGAATCTGTCTCTTGGATTGCCTTGGGGAACTAAGTCTCGAAAACTACGGAAAAGCCACTTCTGTCGCCAAAAATCTTGCTTCTCAGGCAAGCGAAGCACACCCATTGCGATGGAGAAACCGATGAAAGTTTTCATCTCAGGAACTGTCACAAGTGCCCACTTGGAGCTGGTAGTAGGTGGATTCCTCTGTCTCTCTCTCAGCATACCGATGTGTCTCTGTCACAAGTCGTTCCAACTCGCGCATGATCGCGTCTGTGAAGATCAGAGAGAAGACATGAAGAGGTTTTGCGTCCGAGGGGATGTCAATCTTTACTCCTTGAGCGCGTCGAAAGGCGTGTTGCATACGAGAACGAAAATTTTCTGTCTGCCACGATCCTTGGAAGCCTAGAAACTCTTCCTCCGACGATTCCTCTTCCAACATTGAACATCTCTTGCATCAACTGTTCAAGCGGATCTTCCCGCGCATTGACATCGTCAAAATCAGCATCAATGTCGCTTCCTTCGCTCTCATCGGCCATGACACGAAAAATGTCAGAACGTCAGTCGAAATCTCGACAAAAATCGCCACAACACAGCTAAAACTGGTCCGATTTCGATCAAACTTGCACAAGTTTGTAAGCGATCTAAGTGCGCGGTCTCTCTGCTTCCCAGCAGGCATTGCGATAAGTCGGCCACTTCCGTTTGCTAATGCTATTTTTAGATCTTAACGTAAACAACGCGAGGGTAGATCTATCAGAGACGCGTAATTGTTGCTCCCATGGACATTGTATATATATTGGATCCATGGTCGCACGGGACTACAATTCCCATCAGTAGTCATCCACCCGGGCCGTGACAAACACTAGTTGCTCTATTATTAAATTCTGAGTTTTAATCAAGATCACTATTGTGTATTGCAAAGAAATGTGCACACTGCAACTGTGAGCGAGTTATGATTAGAACTGTTCTGTGATCAGAAAATGAAAATTGTGGACAATTAAGAACTGTGAATGAACTTTAGGTGATTTAACACTAAATCTTATATTCTGTGTGTGATCACTAAAGTATCTTGCGTGTGTGTTGAAATGCTTTATTGTTCACTTTAAAAAAAAAATCATTTTATTTACAATTTTCTATATAATATTCTTTGAATGGTCTTGTTCTAGAATAATATTTTAAGAAAAAGTAATGTTCTAGAATATTCTAGAATTATTCTGGAATTAAAGAATTCTAGAATTATTCCATCAAATTTATTCCAGAACATTCTAGAATGTTCTAGAATGTTCTAGAATTTTGGAAATTTCTAGAATGTCATTTCGCCGGGGTTGCATGGTAAAAATGCTTCGAACCATGGAGTTTATATATCATGGAAGTGGCAAACGTGCCGATTGCTGTCAAATTTTGAAGAAATAAATGTTTTCGTGCTCTCATCACCATGGCAGAGTGTCTTGGTTTGATATATGTGGTAAACGTCGGCATGTATACCCATGAGTGTATCGATTCAGCAGACGACACGTTTAGGGATTCCCTTGACCTTCCTCTATGACTGGTGATGGTTATCTCCCTTTTGTTATTAATGGATTTTCGTTCCTAATGCTTTTATGAAGTTGTCTATTCGATCAAGAGGGATATAAATGAATGTGAAATTATTTAGGGGATTCATGTATCCAAAGAGGGCCTCCAAAACCCTGTACTTTTAATGGTAACATGTTTTTAAAATAATTAAAGAAACCGACCAATCAAAACTCCTGAGCCTGCTACACCGTAGCAGAGATGAAGCAGAGTGCAACAGAACACAGGGTAACTCTCAGGGTAGACAGTCGACAGAGAAATCTGAAAACAAAGATCGCGATTTGCGATAACAACGCTTTTGACGTACAACACCGCAGACTTTCTGAAGAGTTTCACATGAGATTCAGAACGCTAATTCCAAATGGTTGCTATCAATTTGTACAATGATATCTTGTGTACACAATGACCCGATTCCATTTGTATAAATTTTATTGAGCAGATTTTGCCTGCAGCAGTTCTCAGCACAGCCGACAAGCAAACTTGTGTCGTTTTTCAGCAGCCATGATTTCAGGCCGATGCAGTGATAATTTTACCGCAGCTTTTTATAAACGTTAATTTACACCTCAAAATTATGTCCACTACATCTTCATTCATTCTTCCATACACCAAAAACAAGAATTCAAGCACAGGTTGGATACATCATGTTTAATTTGCCATGAAAAGCAACAACCCTCAGCAGACACAGGTTTATCCCTCCAGGTTTACTGGAGGTCCTACAGACTTTATCTGTCTCTGTGTGTGTGTGTGTGTGTGTGTCTGTCTGTCCCGACTTAACGGCTGATATATCTCAAAAACTACTGGACGGATTTCCTTGAAATTTTGCACACTAACTGGAAATTAGGTCCGATTGAATGTATCAAATTTTCAGAATCGAGGCTTGAAGAGAACGTGGTTTGTTTAATGTCATAAACTCGATGTCAATTGATGGAATGGCGAGGGCTGTTTAGTTGACGGAATGGCGAAATGCCTGACGTGATCAAAGCTGACAGAACAATGCCAGCCACGGGAGAGGAGCGGTGGCTCAAGATAAGGGAAGGGAGTACAGGGGGGGGGAGGGGGGGGGGGGGGGGGAAGAGCTTTTCTCGAGAGGTTGCGGGTTCGAACCCGATCTTTTTTAAATTTATTTTTTAATGCCAAAACCTGGAGGTTCAGCGCCAGCGGTTTTTATGCATTTAGTCATTTACTGCTTTGGGGGGACATTCTGACTCAATGTAATAGCTGTCATAGGGGCATTTTATTTACAGTGTTCTTATGCCGGGGTTTTTATTGCATCACAGTGGAAAGCTCTCAGAAATTGCATCCATGAAACCCATGAATGTATTGTTTGCAATACATGAAACTGCCCACTCTGCATTCTAACACGTATGTAATAATGTATGGGATTGTTGTACTATTTTCCCTTTGTGTGTGTGTGTGTGTGTGTGTGTGTGTGTGTGTGTGTGTGTGTGTGTGTGTGTGTGTGTGTGTGTGTGTGTGTGTGTGTGTGTGTGTGTGTTTCAGGTAACATGAAGAAAGGTGGGGGTGGGTAGGTAGGTAGGAACTAATTTTGTATGTTCAAAGAACGGTTGCCATTTCACTGGTCACATAAAAATGATGTTCCGTGTTAATAAACAAAGATGTTTTGAACACTAGGATTAGGAAAGCAATGTTGCATACACATAGAATTTAATTTATGGTTTTAAAAAAATTATATAGTGAAGGAGCTACATAAGTGTGTGCTATTTGTGTGTGTGTGTGTGTGTGTGTGTGTGTGTGTGTGTGTGTGTGTGTGTGTGTGTGTGTGCTATTCATATGTGTGTGTGTGTGTGTGTTTGAGTGTGTGCGTGTGTATGTATATTTGTGTGTGTGTGTGTGTGTGTGTGTGTGTGTGTGTGTGTGTGTGTGTGTGTGTGTGTGCATGTAGGAGTGTGCGTGTGAGCAATTGTGTGTGCATGTGTGTGTGTGTGTGTGTGTGTGTGTGTGCTATTTGTGTGTGTGTGTGTGTGTACATTTGTGTATGTGTGTGTGTGTGTTTGCGTGTGAGCGTGTGTGTGTGTGTGTGTGTGTGTGTGTGCTAAGAGACAGCAGTAGCAATTTTCTCTCCAACCTTTAGTCTAGAGGCTGGCACAGATGTAGGAAGAACTCAGGTGCAGAACAGGTGAATTTAACATGTCCATATTCTGGAACTATCCATGACTCACCGTCTTCTCAGGTGGACTGTCTGCATAAGCTGTGAGTGTGTGTGTAAACTTGTGCAAATCCTGAGTCGGCTTAGTCATGTGCCAAGCACAGCAGCTGTGGGGGTAGTGGCACACACCTTATCTTGCTTGGGTCAGATCAGATGGTACATGATGTGTGCATGGAACTTATCTAGTGTGTTACATGCAGCCTTGGCAGCTGGATGCCCTCATCAGCTGGAACCCCTGTCTGCTGGGCTTTCAGGGCCTACTCCAGTAGCTCATTTTCCGGTGGCCCCCTTGCGGTTAAAGAGGCTACTGGGGGGCATCAGGATTTCTAAGGTTAAACTCTTTAGGATCCAGTCCTGTGTTCAATCTGCCCCAGTGGACAGTGCCCAACCCATATATAGCAGTTTCTTATATAAAATTGTGAATGGTCAATAAATCCAACTCCAAAGGCTTGTTCAGGAGGCGCAGCGCTGCAAAGTGCTGCTCAGCGCTGCAAAGCGCTGCTCAGCGCTGCAAAGTGCTGCTCAGCGCTGCATGTGATTCACTCCTGAACAGCAGTTTTGGGGCGTGATTCACTCAGCACTGAGCAGCGCTGTGAATCACCAATCCGATGTGATTCAGATGATTTTGCATCATTTTCAAAATGGCGTCTTCGATCCCACACTGGCCGTCAATGCGTAAAATAACCCTCAGAAACATCATTTTGGGACTGGAACGGGCTTAATATTTGCCACAAGCGCGAGTAATGGCAAGTAAGGATGACACAGTAGTGGACTTTATTCATGCAGAATACATTTACACGTGCATAAACGATGTCTGTGGCAAAGAAAACACTTTCTTAGTGTCTATCAACACAACATGGGGCGCAGAAGATTTACCTCCCCTTTAACAAGTGAAGCGCTGCACTAAATCTTAGGTGTTCAGGAGAGGCAAAGAGCGCTCAATTGCCAACATGAAGCGCTCATGCAGCGCGTTGTACTCCTGAACAAGCCTCAAGAAACATCTAAACGTGTTCATCTTCCAATCTAACATAAAAATCAGCACGTGGCCCCAGTGCTGAAAGTTTGCTCTTCTTTACTCTTCACAGCGTATTTTCCATTAGATTTTAATTTTCATACAGTCGTGTAAGTAGTTTTGGTGGTGAAATGTTTATTATAATATAAGTCCAATGAAGCAAGAAGAGAAAAAATTCAGTAAAACCCTTTCAGAGCATTAGCAATGGTTGTATTCCAGGAAATTTAGAAACTGAAATGGGAGCAAAACAAAATATATAAGGCATAAATTCCATGCTGAATCTATGTCCTTTTCTGCTGAGCAAGAATGGTTGCACAGTGCCATTGCATGCAGTTATGGCACTTACCACACCATTCAGTTCAATTGTGTATGCATTCATGTGTCACAGCTGACCTGGATTGGTAGGACTCCACCTTTCCCCCCATTCTCCTCCTCCATCTGCTGCTTGTATTCCTGGTACAGCTGCTGCGGCTTCTTACTTACTCCCCATCCCACTGCTTGTATTCCTGGTACAGCCGCTGCAGCTTCCTTGCTTGCACCCCATCCCACTGCTTGTATTCCTGGTACAGCCGCTGCGGCTTCCTTGCTTACACCCCATCCCACTGCTTGTATTCCTGGTACAGCCGCTGCAGCTTCCTTACTTACACCCCATCCCACTGCTTGTATTCCTGGTACAGCCGCTGCAGCTTCCTTGCTTTCACCCCATCCCACTGCTTGTATTCCTGGTACAGCCGCTGCAGCTTCCTTGCTTACACCCCATCCCACTGCTTGTATTCCTGGTACAGCCGCTGCAGCTTCCTTACTTACACCCCATCCCACTGCTTGTATTCCTGGTACAGCCGCTGCAGCTTCCTTGCTTTCACCCCATCCCACTGCTTGTATTCCTGGTACAGCTGCTGCGGCTTCCTTGCTTACACCCCATCCCACTGCTTGTATTCCTGGTACAGCCGCTGCAGCTTCCTTGCTTGCACCCCATCCCACTGCTTGTATTCCTGGTACAGCCGCTGCAGCTTCCTTGCTTGCACCCCATCCCACTGCTTGTATTCCTGGTACAGCCGCTGCAGCTTCCTTGCTTGCACCCCATCCCACTGCTTGTATTCCTGGTACAGCCGCTGCAGCTTCCTTGCTTTCACCCCATCCCACTGCTTGTATTCCTGGTACAGCCGCTGCAGCTTCCTTGCTTGCACCCCATCCCACTGCTTGTATTCCTGGTACAGCCGCTGCAGCTTCCTTGCTTGCACCCCATCCCACTGCTTGTATTCCTGGTACAGCCGCTGCAGCTTCCTTGCTTTCACCCCATCCCACTGCTTGTATTCCTGGTACAGCCGCTGCAGCTTCCTTGCTTGCACCCCATCCCACTGCTTGTATTCCTGGTACAGCCGCTGCAGCTTCCTTGCTTACACCCCATCCCACTGCTTGTATTCCTGGTACAGCCGCTGCAGCTTCCTTGCTTACACCCCATCCCACTGCTTGTATTCCTGGTACAGCCGCTGCAGCTTCCTTGCTTACACCCCATCCCACTGCTTGTATTCCTGGTACAGCCGCTGCAGCTTCCTTGCTTACACCCCATCCCACTGCTTGTATTCCTGGTACAGCCGCTGCAGCTTCCTTGCTTACACCCCATCCCACTGCTTGTATTCCTGGTACAGCCGCTGCAGCTTCCTTGCTTACACCCCATCCCACTGCTTGTATTCCTGGTACAGCCGCTGCAGCTTCCTTGCTTACACCCCATCCCACTGCTTGTATTCCTGGTACAGCCGCTGCAGCTTCCTTGCTTACACCCCATCCCACTGCTTGTATTCCTGGTACAGCCGCTGCAGCTTCCTTGCTTACACCCCATCCCACTGCTTGTATTCCTGGTACAGCTGCTGCAGCTTCCTTGCTTGCACCCCATCCCACTGCTTGTATTCCTGGTACAGCCGCTGCAGCTTCCTTGCTTGCACCCCATCCCACTGCTTGTATTCCTGGTACAGCCGCTGCAGCTTCCTTGCTTACACCCCATCCCACTGCTTGTATTCCTGGTACAGCCGCTGCAGCTTCCTTGCTTACACCCCATCCCACTGCTTGTATTCCTGGTACAGCCGCTGCAGCTTCCTTGCTTACACCCCATCCCACTGCTTGTATTCCTGGTACAGCCGCTGCAGCTTCCTTGCTTGCACCCCATCCCACTGCTTGTATTCCTGGTACAGCCGCTGCAGCTTCCTTGCTTACACCCCATCCCACTGCTTGTATTCCTGGTACAGCCGCTGCAGCTTCCTTGCTTGCACCCCATCCCACTGCTTGTATTCCTGGTACAGCCGCTGCAGCTTCCTTGCTTACACCCCATCCCACTGCTTGTATTCCTGGTACAGCCGCTGCAGCTTCCTTGCTTACACCCCATCCCACTGCTTGTATTCCTGGTACAGCCGCTGCAGCTTCCTTGCTTGCACCCCATCCCACTGCTTGTATTCCTGGTACAGCCGCTGCAGCTTCCTTGCTTACACCCCATCCCACTGCTTGTATTCCTGGTACAGCCGCTGCAGCTTCCTTGCTTGCACCCCATCCCACTGCTTGTATTCCTGGTACAGCCGCTGCAGCTTCCTTGCTTACACCCCATCCCACTGCTTGTATTCCTGGTACAGCCGCTGCAGCTTCCTTGCTTACACCCCATCCCACTGCTTGTATTCCTGGTACAGCCGCTGCAGCTTCCTTGCTTGCACCCCATCCCACTGCTTGTATTCCTGGTACAGCCGCTGCAGCTTCCTTGCTTACACCCCATCCCACTGCTTGTATTCCTGGTACAGCCGCTGCAGCTTCCTTGCTTACACCCCATCCCACTGCTTGTATTCCTGGTACAGCCGCTGCAGCTTCCTTGCTTGCACCCCATCCCACTGCTTGTATTCCTGGTACAGCCGCTGCAGCTTCCTTGCTTACACCCCATCCCACTGCTTGTATTCCTGGTACAGCCGCTGCAGCTTCCTTGCTTACACCCCATCCCACTGCTTGTATTCCTGGTACAGCCGCTGCAGCTTCCTTGCTTGCACCCCATCCCACTGCTTGTATTCCTGGTACAGCCGCTGCAGCTTCCTTGCTTACACCCCATCCCACTGCTTGTATTCCTGGTACAGCCGCTGCAGCTTCCTTACTTACACCCCATCCCACTGCTTGTATTCCTGGTACAGCCGCTGCAGCTTCCTTGCTTGCACCCCATCCCACTGCTTGTATTCCTGGTACAGCCGCTGCGGCTTCCTTACTTACACCCCATCCCACTGCTACAGCTGCTGCGGCTTCCTTGCTTACACCCCATCCCACTGCTTGTATTCCTGGTACAGCCGCTGCAGCTTCCTTACTTACAGTTACACCCCATCCCACTGCTACAGCTGCTGCGGCTTCCTTGCTTACACCCCATCCCACTGCATGTATTCCTGGTACAGCTGCTGCAGCTTCTTTGCTCACAACAGTTACTTATAGAGCATCACAATCACATTCCTGCTTCATGCATAGTCAGTGCTCCTGCTGCTCTTGCTTTCAGTACACCCTCACGTGGCTGTGCACCTGCTGCCCTTGCTTTCAGTACACTCTGTGCTTCTGTTACCTTTGCTTTCAGTACACCCTAGGCTTGTTCAGAAGAACTCAGCGCTGCATGAGCGCTTAATGTTGGCAATTGAGCGCTTCATGCCTCACCTGAACGCCACAGATTTTGTGCAGCGCTTCACTTGTTAAAGGGGAGGTAAATCTTCTGCGCCCCATGTTGTGTTGATAGACGCGAAGAAAGTATTTTCTTTGCCACAGACATCGTTTATGCACGTTTACATGTATTCTGCATGAATAAAGTCCACTACGGTGTCATCCTTACTTGCCATTACTCGCGCATACAGGGCGCTTGGGGCAAATAAAGCCCGTTCCAGTCCCAAAATGATGTTTCTGAGGGTTATTGTACGCGTCGACGGCCAGTGCGGGATCGAAGACGCCATTTTGAATTGATGCGAAATCATCCTGCTGCACGTCGGATTGGTGATTCACAGCGCTGCTCAGCGCTGAGTGAGCGCTGAGTGAAGCACGCCCCAAATTGCCGTTCAGGAGTGAATCACATTAAGCGCTGAGTAAGCGCTTTGAAGCACTGCGCCTTCTGAACTCCCCTCCTGTGTTCTGCTGCTTAACTCTCTGTACACCCTGTGCACCTGCTGCCCTTGCTTCCACTGCAGTACATGTAGTGTTCTGCTGCCCTTGTTTTCAGTACACTCTGTGCTCCTGCTGCTCTAAGCTTTCAGTACACCCTGTGCACCTGCTGCCCTTGCTTTCACTGCAGTACATGTAGTGTTCTGCTGCCCTTGTTTTCAGTACACTCTGTGCTCCTGCTGCTTAGCTTTCAGTACACCCTGTGTTCTGCTGTCCTTGCTTTAATTACACCCTGTGCTCCCGCTGCCCTTGCTTTCAGTACATCCTGTGCTCCTGTGTCCTTGCTTTCAGTACACCCGTGTTCTGCTGCCCTTGCTTTTAGTATACCCTGTGCACCTGCTGCTTTAGTTTCAGTACACCCTGTGTTCTGCTGTCCTTGCTTTCAATACACCTGTTCTGCTGCTCTTGCTTTCAGTACACCCTATCATGTTCCTGCTGCCCTTGCTTTCAGTACATGTTGTGTTCTGCTGCCCTTGTTTTAAGTACACCTGTGTTCTGCTGTCCTTGTTTTAAGTACACCTGTGTTCTGCTGTCCTTGTTTTAAGTACACCTGTGTTCTGCTGTCCTTGCTTTCAGTACACACTGTGCTCCTGCTGCTTAGCTTTCACTGTTCAGTACACCCTATGCTCCTGTTGCCCTTGCTTTCAGTACACCCTGTGTTCCTGTTGCCCTTGCTTTCAGTACACCCTATGTTCATGTTGCCCTTGCTTTCAGTACACCCTGTGTTCCTGTTGCCCTTGCTTTCAGTACACCCTATGTTCCTGTTGCCCTTGCTTTCAGTACACCCTATGTTCCTGTTGCCCTTGCTTTCAGTACACCCTATGTTCCTGTTGCCCTTGCTTTCAGTACACCCTATGTTCCTGTTGCCCTTGCTTTCAGTACAGCCAGTGCTCCTGCTGTCCTTGCTTTCAGTACAGCCAAGGCTCCTGCTGCCCTTGGTTTCAGTATACAACCTGTGCTTTTGTTGCCCTTGCTTTCAGTACAGCCAGTGCTCCTGTTGCCCTTGCTTTCAGTACAGCCAGTGCTCCTGTTGCCCTTGCTTTCAGTACACCCTATGTTCCTGTTGCCCTTGCTTTCAGTACAGCCAGTGCTCCTGCTGTCCTTGCTTTCAGTACAGCCAAGGCTCCTGCTGCCCTTGGTTTCAGTATACAACCTGTGCTTTTGTTGCCCTTGCTTTCAGTACAGCCAGTGCTCCAGCTGCTTAGCTTTCAGTACACCCTGTGTTCCTGCTGCCCCTGCTTTCAGTACACCCTGTTTCTGCTGCCCTTGCCTTCAGTACAACCTGTGCTCCTGCTGCCCTTGTATTCAGTACACCCTGTGCTCTTGCTCCTTAGCTTTCAGTACACCCTGTGTTCCTGCTGCCCCTGCTTTCAGTACACCATGTTTCTGCTGCCACTGCTTTCAGTACACCCTGTGCTCTGCTGCCCCTGCTTTCAGTACACCTTGTGTTCTGGTGCTCCTGCTTTCAGTACACCCTGTGTTCTGCTGCCCCTGCTTTCAGTACACCCTGTGCTCTGCTGCCCCTGCTTTCAGTACACCTTGTGTTCTGGTGCTCCTGCTTTCAGTACACCCTGTGCTCTGCTGCCCCTGCTTTCAGTACACCCTGTGTTCTGGTGCTCCTGCTTTCAGTACACCCTGTGTTCTGCTGCCCCTGCTTTCAGTACACCCTGTGTTCTGGTGCTCCTGCTTTCAGTACACCCTGTGCTCTGCTGCCCCTGCTTTCAGTACACCCTGTGTTCTGGTGCTCCTGCTTTCAGTACACCCTGTGCTCTGCTGCCCCTGCTTTCAGTACACCCTCACAGTGTTCTGGTGCTCCTGCTGCCCTTTCTTTTAGTACACCCTGTACTTCTGCTGCCCTTGCTTTCAGTACACCCTATACTTCTGCTGCCCTTGCTTTTAGTACACCCTGTACTTCTGCTGCCCTTGCTTTCAGTACACCCTGTACTTCTGCTGCCCTTGCTTTCAGTACACCCTGTACTTCTGCTGCCGTTGCTTTCAGTACACCCTATACTTCTGCTGCCCTTGCTTTTAGTACACCCTGTACTTCTGCTGCCCTTGCTTTCAGTACACCCTGTACTTCTGCTGCCCTTGCTTTCAGTACACCCTGTGTTCTGCTGCCCTTGCTTTCAGTACACCCTGTACTTCTGCTGCCCTTGCTTTCAGTACACCCTATACTTCTGCTGCCCTTGCTTTTAGTACACCCTGTGTTCTGCTGCCCTTGCTTTCAGTACACCCTGTACTTCTGCTGCCCTTGCTTTCAGTACACCCTGTGTTCTGCTGCCCTTGCTTTTATTACACCCTGTACTTCTGCTGCCCTTGCTTTCAGTACACCCTGTACTTCTGCTGCCCTTGCTTTCAGTACACCCTGTGTTCTGCTGCCCTTGCTTTTAGTACACCCTGTGTTCTGCTGCATTGCTTATAATTAAATCTTCTTCACCCCTGTCATCCTGCTCCTGGTCTGTGTTCTGGTGGGTTGTGGGTTACAGAATAGGCATAGTGTCTTCCTATTATAACTTGCAACATTCTAATAACTAGGGCAATTAAGACTTTGACTTGCTTTTACTCTGACTAGCTAAATATTGTGATTTTATAATCATTGGCCTTAAATATATCCTACAGATGGGCCACACAGGTTTATTCATTCCTTTAACCTGATCTGCCTTCTCTTCAGCTCCTGCTCCTCCTCCACCCTCTGCCCCTGCTCCTCCTCTTCCTCCCTATTCTCAATTCTGCTTCTCTTTTGTCTCATCATCCTGTTCCAGCTACTTAAATTTATTTTTAAAATTGTATCTCTACTTTCTCCTGCTTTTCCTGCACCTCCAGCACTATCTTTGAATTGTTGCTTTCCTATTTCCTGCCTTGCTCTTAGTCTTATGTTCATGCACTAGTCTTCCTTTTCCTTGTGTCATGTTACTTCTCCATCAGTCCCTCTAATGCTTCCTCTTCTTCCTGTCCCTCACATTGCTTCGCCATCTGTTTCAGCTCTGTGTTTTGCTCCAGCATTTGTTATTTCACCTGTGCTTGATTCTGCTGCCCAACCTGCCTCTCAAGCTCAAGCCACTTATGCTCCTTTATTCCTTCTGTTTCCTTTCTTTTCTTCTCAGGATGCTTCTTTTCTTGCTCCTTTTCTATAGATCTCCTTTTCTTGCTACCTTTCTTGCACCCTTTCTTGCGCCCTTTCTTGCACCCTTTCTTCTTCTTCTTCTTCTTCTTCTTCTTCTTCTTCTTCTTCTTCTTCTTCTTCTTCTTCTTCTTCTTCTTCTTCTTCTTCTTCTTCTTCCTCCTCCTCCTCCTCCTCCTCCTCCTCCTCCTCCTCCTCCTCCTCCTCCTCCTCCTCCTCCTCCCCCTCCTCCCCCTCCCCCTCCTCCTCCTCCTCCTCCTCCTCCTCCATCTCCTCCTCCTTCCTGCTCCTCCTCCTCCTTTTCCTCCTTCTTCCTGCTCCTCTTTCATCATCTTCATCATCATTATCATTATCATCATCATCATCAACACTATCATCATCGTTGTCATTGTCATCGTCATCATCGTGTCATCATTATCATCATCTGAAAGTTTGTCCTTTTTTCCAGATTACATGAGCCTTCGATGTCAGGGGACGTTGGACATGGGCTCGGAGAAAACTCCTGGCTTCAAGCTGGCTCTGACTCAGTTCAGCAAGTACAGCCGCAACATGAACTGCAAGCTGACGGTGAAGGCACCACCAGGACAGCAGCTGATGGTCCGATTCCTGGACCTGGACATTAAAACACACTTCTTCTCCTGCAACGACTATGTCTCCATCTCGGACATAGTGGGGGGCTTAGAGGTCCCAGGTGAGTGGAGAGAAAAGGAAAGGGAGAGAGACGGACGGATAGACGGACGGACAGACAGACAGACAAGACACAAACACAGATAAGAGCATGCATGCATGATTATACACACTCAACTAATATCATATTCATAAACCTTTAAGTGTTGACTTGAAGGGCTGAAATTACACACACACACACAATTTTCTCATCTGAAGTTTCTCTGCACACACAAGCTCATGCAGGCGCGCACACACACGCACACATGCATAATGTGCACGCTCACACACACACTCACACACACACACACACACACACTATTTCTCCATTCCATCAAGCACTGCTTCAAATGGAAACTCCAGCAGTGTGGAAAAGGAACAATTCAGAACAGGAACTGTTCATAACTGTTCAGCCAGATGAACTGCTGTTCAGGAAATTTTAGCTTCTACTTCTAGGGTCATGCAAGTACAACTGTGTCTCGGCTTCAAAGTTAATCAAACCTTAAAATAATTCATCAGTACTAGGTTCTTGTACTAGGGTATTCTGAAGGTGAAACTTCTGAAAAAGTCAGGTTCATACGTAATATCTTTCATTTTCATGATAGCTGTGGGGAGCAATAATAGGTTGACCACATAATGAAATTAAATTAACTTGGTAGTCCCTGAATTCCAAAGATTGCACCAGTGAAGGTTCTTCTGCATCACAGTACAATGGCCCTGTTGACTTAATCCTGTGGCCTTTGTTTTCCTATACTGCTATCTTTTCCTAACACTTACTCTGGCATATGCTTCAAGGTCATGGCTGGGCCAAGTCTGCTAGTAGCAACGTATGCTGCCAGTCCAAAGGGAAACTCATTATTTGTTCAGTTGAGAGCACCTCTGGTACACTATACATGTAGTTGTACTTGTAGCTAAATGTTGTTGGAAAGCTAGAAGGGCATACAGGTGCAAAAGAAAAGGGTATGTGTCTCTTCCTTGAAATGTAGCCCTTTTTTTGTACCCCTGATAGACCAGACAGTCCCAATTATAACCCAGAGGGTAAGGGTTAATTAACCTCCTCAGCTACCCAGTGCCGCCTTCCTTCTGACTCACTAGTATTAACTCATTCACGACGTGCCGCATCATATGATGCGGCACGCCAAACGTAGTCGTTCGCGACGCATCGCTTCATATGATGCGGCTCATTAGCATAATTTTCTCTGTTGTAAGGGGCCCTGATCACACCAATGGGGTTTGTGTAGTCTGAAACCATACTATTTGCTATCATTTGTGACCATTTAGTGACCCCTCTGACCATTCTAGTGAACTAGAGATTTCGCCTACCGGCAAAAGTATCTCTAGCACTGTTGACATCACGTGATGGAAGGTTTTCGGCCAATTTATGCAAACGGAAGTCACACGAGAGGCTTGTGGGATAGCCGATGTGCTCCCTGACATACGCCGTTAAAGTAGTTCTAATCTTCAGACCTTGACTATTTCGCACAAAACTATTAACTTACTCTTGTTGAGACAACAAACAAGCGTTTATTCAAATTATTGGATACAATAAAATGTTTGTGTTGAAATGGAAACAAGTTTTGTCATCTGAATGATTTCTGTAAAAAGTGGAGAGAAAAATAGTATCAGAACGAACTATTTTTGGCGCAAGGCTGTAATGCGAAGGGTCAAGCTTATTACGCATTCATTGCGAACTGTGCCAGAGTCAATACTACTGACTCGGGTTTACAGAATGCCCTCTGACTTCACCCGGCCAGATTATAGCTCTGTTTAGGCATGTGCTAAGAGGAGCGAGATAACAGGCGAGTATGGCGTCAGGGTGGGAGCAACGAAGTGAGTTGGAGGAAGCATTAGAGATTGTTTTAGAGGAAGGATCTGATGTGGAGGAGGATGCTTTGCATGACATTGGTAATTTCAGTGATTCTGATCGCGATGATGATGATGGAGCTTTTCCTCTCGCTCATGATGAGGAAACTGACAGTGATGGTGATGGCGAATCTGGGTCAGCTACGCTGTCTGCATTCGCATCCACCAGCAGCAGTGCTGGTATTTTGGGCATGACTGAGGCTGTAGCAGGTCCTATCACTAGTGAGATAGGAATACAACTTTCTCCCTCCACATCTGGTGTGCCTCGAGCTGATCCACATCTTCCAGAAGTGGATAGCGATGACGATGACTACATGTTTACATGGTAACGGATCCTACACAATTTTCCCATCTTAACTCCTTTCGACGACAGTACTGCTGGCTTGCAAGTCAGGATGCCAGATGATGCGAAGCCTGTAGATTTCTACAGGCTTTTTATCACAAAAGATGTGATAAAGGCAATGAGAGTGGAAACCAATAGGTATGCCACCTCAGTCATTCAAACCAAGCGAGCCAGTGGGCGTGTCCTGTCTCCAAGATCCATGTACGTGACATGGGTTCGCGTGACAGATGAAGAGATCACGAGAATGCTCGCGATCCTCATACACATGGGGATAGTGCACAAACCCCGCATCACTGATTATTGGTCCACTGATCCAGCATTAGATTCCTCTTTTGCTCCTCAACTCATGCAGCGTGAACGCTTTCGAGCTGTACTCGGTTTTTTCCACCTGCACGACAACCGGTACTACGTGCCAAGAGGACAGCCAGCCCATGATTCTCTGCACAAAGTGAGACTACTTGTGGATCATCTGAGACAGGTGAGTAGCATGAAGACATTTTCAGTCTTGTATTCAATTTTAGAAATAGTTTCTTGTCTACTTACTGACTTACACATATTTTTATGATATAAACTTACAATAAAAGCAGATGATTCTCGCTATTGCCAGTTACATAAGCAAGCAATTGATCTATTTACATGTTGTACAAATATTTTCATCATGATCACCCATTAGTTTTTTTAGATTGTATTTCAGAGACTATTATTACTCTCATTTATGTTTTCAGACCTTCAAAACCCTGTACAACCCTGGTCAGAACATCTGTATAGATGAGGCCCTCTGACCCTGGAGAGGAAGAGTTCCCTTCAGGGTCTACATGAAGGATAAGCCTACCAGTGGGGAATGAAACTCTACGAGGTCTGTGAGAGTGTCACCGGCTACGTGTGGAACTTTGAGGTCTTCTGCCACATGCCAAACCTCAGCAACACCCCATATGATGTGTGTCATCGGCTGATGGCACCACTGAAGAGCAAGGGGCATATGCTGTTTGTAGACAATTACTACTGCAGCCCTGCCCTGGCCTTCAGTATGGCAGCTGAGGACACAGGAGTGGTGGGCACAGTCCGTGCGAACCGAGTGGGGATGCCCAAAGACCTCACAAGCCAGCCCATGCGTCGCGGTGACATGGACTTCAGGCGCCAAAATCAGTTTCTGGCTCTTCGCTGGAAGGACAAGCGCGACGTCCACATGCTCACGACAAAGCATCTGCCTGAGATGAGGATGGCAACATCTCGAGTGGAAAGAAGAGAAAAACCCACTGCTGTCCTGGACTATGTGAAGAACATGGCCGGTGTGGACAAAAGTGACCAGATGATTGCTTATCTGCCTCTTCATAGAAAGACTGTGAAGTGGTGGAAAAAGTTGGCTTTCCACCTCATCACACTGGTGATGATCCAGGCCCACTGCCTGCACAATGTGGACAAGAAGTACAAGGGGAGGAAGACAATGGACCTGGAGACTTTTGCACTGTCAGTGTGCAATTCCCTGGCTGTGTATCCCACTCCAGTTGCTGCTCCTGTGGGTGCCACTGCTTCTGCCTCTGCCAGCCCTAGTCTGGGTCCCAGCACCAGTGCCTCCCCCAGTCCCAGCACCAGTGCCTGTCACGGGTCCCTTTCTACTGGGACTTTCCCAGAGAGAGAAAAACAACATCCAATCAAAAGATACAACAATACAAGAAAAGAAATATAACAATACAATTTATTATACAAACCAATACAACATTAGAAAGACTAGCATGCCTCTGCGCAACCACTAAGCATGGCTGATCAACAAATCAATAAAGTACACCCACAGACCAACAAAATCAAGCCACAACCAACACCCAATCAAAATATAAAGCATACAAATTACAATGAAAACAAAACAAAACAAAAACACCAACTTCCAAAACCAGAACTTGCAACTACAGCAATCTATCCCCACATCCCCGCAGGTCACCACTAACCCTGCACCCACAGCATTAACAACTTCAGTCAATTGCAACCCCAGCAATCTATCCCCACAGATCACCACTACACTGCAAACACAGCATTAACAATCTCAGTAAATTACAACCACAACAATCAATCCCCACATCCCCGCAGGTCACCACTACACTGCAACCACAGCAATAACAATCTCAGAAAATTACAACCACATCTTCTAAACGACAAATCAACAGCGTGACCAACGCCACACCGACAACAATTCACCTGTCATAAAGACAAAACACCCAGAGCTTAAGCATTTAACAACCCCAACAAATTCCCAACTTCAATGCAGGCCAATGGAGAAAATCACATCAATGAACAAATTTCAACAACTCAAAATTCCAAATTATACACCTGGGAAAAATCACATCATCACGAAACACAACAATACAACTTCAAGATGGTTATGGCATTCCCCTATCAAACGCTCTTTTGACTGCAGGAACAAACCGGAATCACATTCCCCTGCAAGCGTTAGACGAACACCCGCGCAAATTTACCAATACACAACCATACAAAACAACCCTACATAAATCAAAAAGAAATTATATTCCAAACTACCACAGTTCACACTATCAAAACCCCAACCACAAATTGGAACAAATTTGACATGACTTTTAACAATGTCCTACGAGAAACGTTATGCCATACGGACACACATCCGTCCAACCCGGCACCAATAGAATTTACTTCCCAGTTAAACGAAGGAATAGTTATTCGACCACAACGACTCAGCGTCAATTTGTACTCACTGGGGAAAAAAACCCAGCTCCTTTCTCGACACCACAGCAGGGCACAAGCTCACGTTGGTCAGGACTGTTGTCCAAACACGTCCTCACTGTGGGACACACAGTGTCAACTGCCCCTCAACCGCAGAGGGAGCAAGTTTTCACGAAACCAACTGCATCGATCTTCACTCTTCCAAGGCTTTCCTCCTCTCTGTGTCTACACGACAGCAGGTAGCAGACTATCTTGGTCGAGACTCTCGCCACGAGACGTCTCCACTGTGGGCCACACAGTGTCAACCGCCCCTCAATCGCAGAGGGAGCAAGTTTTCCTGAAACCACACTAATAGCTGTCCGGCTCTCTCGGCTCTCCACCCCTGTCTCCCTCGATTTTCCTTCCTCCTCCCCTTATCAAATCTTCCCTTCAGCCTCATCCGAGCAACTTGCACGGACCAATACGTCTCAGTTCATGGGAACGTCACATGTCCGTGCTTGTTGTGAGCACTATTCAGCTTGACCCATGCTTCGCACGATGTTATTCTTTCCTATCGCGGCCAAAACCGTTTTCCCTATTAAGCCTACTTTATCGCCAGGAGGTTAAAGGCCCTTCTTCACCGCCTCCTCAAATTTGTCGTGTGACAGTGCCTACCCCAGTCCCAGCACCAGTGCCTCCCCCAGTCCCAGCACCAGTGCCTCCCCCAGTCCCAGCACCAGTGCCTATCCCAGTCCCAGCACCAGTGCCTATCCCAGTCCCAGCACCAGTGCCTCCCCCAGTCCCAGCACCAGTGCCTCCCCCTGTCCCAGCACCAGTGCCTCTCCCAGTCCCACACCCAGTCCCAGTCCCAGTGCCACTGTGAACAGGCTGGTAGACAGGCACTTTCTTGAGCCCCTCCCCACACCCCCAGGAAAGGACAGAGTGCAGAAAGCATACATGTATAGTTTGCTATGCAAAACTGGCCAGGAGTGGGGCCAGCAGGCAGGAACAGAAGAACAGGAGGAAGCTGACTCAGCTCCAGTGTGCTGAATGTGAAAAGCCACTCTGTCTCCGCCCATGCTTCAAGCAGTACCACACCCAAGAGGACTATGTCAGTATGCTTGCCTCCTGTGTATATTTTGATGGAACCTTTTTTGCATTATCATTGATAACTAACTCAGCTCCAGTGTAGTGAGTATGGAAAGCCACTCTGTCTCCACCCATCCCATGCTTCAAGCAGTACCACACCCAAGAGGAATATGTCAGTATGCTTGCTTTCTGTGTATATGTTGATGGATCTTTCAACCCTTTTTGCATTCATTGATCTACAATTTTCTGTAATCCTTGCATGCCTAAAACTTACTGTAGCTCAAGTTCTGTAAATAAAATCCTAACAAAAATTCACCAGTGTGTTCTTGTGTCCTTCCTTAACATTCACTTTTTTTTTTACAGCTTTCATTCAACTTTTCAAGAAATAAAAAGTGGGCAATCCAAGAAAGAGCTGTGGGTGAAAAACCCGTTTTCTTCCATTATTGTGGTTGCAATTATTACCATACCACATAGAGAGTTTTTTTTTTGTTCTTTATAAAGTGCAGTATAAGACTATATTGGCAAGAAAAAAAATCTTTACAGCAGTACCAAAATTAAATTTGTAGCTGTATTACTTATTTTACTATGATTTTTCAAAATATACCCAAATTTGCTGCGATTTCAGGGGTCAGACGCACTAGAAATACTGTGTCTTGAATGAGTTAATAGTAAACCCACTGTGATGATTGACCCTTAGCTAAGCCAGATCTGGTAATCTGGTACTTAGTGCAGAACCCACATTACTCATGTGTCTAAATGCAGACTTCCTCTCCTCACCCACACTGCATTCTGTCCTGATGTCTGGAGGGGCATCATGAGTTTTCTGTTAGCTGAATCACTTTAACTTAGCTTGAGTTAAAGTCTGGACTTGAGTACTTTGAATTTCTTCACCAAGGAAGTTTATTGGAGCTTGACCTATGAACTTGTACCTTTTCATTCCTCAGTTGTCAATTTTGATGGCAGTCCCAGCAATTTACAATGGATGGATGGATGGATGGATGGATGGATGGGTGGGTGGAGCTTAAGCCTTGTAGGCTGTATAAGGCCACAACATCAATCAATGTATGAAAAATACTTCCCGACAGTGAATTCTGGTACAATTCACTGAACAGTTGGATAAATCACTCAGAACAGTGAAATAGGTTCAAGTTCCACCACCCATCAGTCTGTATAGGTCATTTAAGATCTCAGATCAAAAGATATCACAAAAGTCGTTAGAGGAAATTGACAGCAATTTACAAGGGGAAAAAGAGAGAGAGAAAAATTACTGATATTCCAAGAGCTCCATGGCATTAACTTGAGTGTTTGCTAGATCACTAACCTGCAGCAACCACAAAAGTCTGTTTTCATAGAAATTGATAATCCAGTTTTCTTCTGTCCCAGGGATTGAACCATCATCAAACACTAAAGCTTTTTTCATGAATACATCATGCTACTGACTTTCAGTGTGGGATGTGCAATGACCTTTTTCTTTGTTAATACTTCATTACTTGCACCAAAATAAGTATGTATAGGTCAGCTGTGACTGTGATGATCATTTTATGATCAGCATATGTGACTTAGGCTTGCAGATACACAAACACTTGGCATTTTGATATTCATTTGTTTTTGCCACTCTTGCAAAATGCATGCATGTTTCAGTGCCTGGAATGACAAAACTGTGTGGAGAGAGAGAGCCACGAGGCATGCTCACATCAACTGGTGATTCCGCCACCGTTCACTTTGTCAGTGACGGCCATGATCAGGATGATGGATTCACCCTGCTCATCACTGCCTTTCACATAGGTATGGTCTATGTCCTCTTTGCTGCAATATATCTGTGAATGGTGTGAGGTGTGTTTGTATTACTTCATGTTTTTGGAATGAATTGGTCGTGGTGTTTGTGACTGCAGAAAAATGTTGATGGTAAAATAACATCTAGCCTATAGCTCTTGTGTCACCATGTCATGTTTGCTTAAATTAGGAGCTGATGTGAAATTTTACATTTTGCCCTGTTTGTGTACCATAAAATGTCACCTAGTATGGGTCATTTTAATAAGCATGTGAGAATTTGCTCATATTGTTCATAACTATTACATTTGCAGTTTCATCGCTTTGTCAGTATTTGTGCATAATTCATGGTATATGAGCTTGCCCTCTATCATAGCAGATAAACCCAAATCCCTTTTGGAGTAGAAAGGTGTAACTGGTGTAACACATTTCTTTTGCAACAAAAACAGTTTCCTGATAATATTATTTTGGTCATGGAGGTGGAAGTAACTTTTGCTGCAGCGTGGAAATGGATGTTGAGCTTGAAATGCTGGAAAGGAAGAGTGCTTGTTACTGTTAGTAAAGCTTTAGGTTGGTGGTTCAGAGGTTTACTGTACAATAATTTCAGGATCACTAAGCAACCCCTCAAAAAGTTGTGATTTCGGTAACCCGACTGACTTGATATTTTTCTGCAGACCCTAAACTTATTTTGGATTGATCATGTCAAACAAAAAGAAAAAAAGAAATAAATAAAATAAGGAAGAATCAATGATAATCAGCAAATTGCTTGCCATCCTATCTTCCCTTCCTTTTGAGCACTCAGGGAATCCATTATTTAAGTAAAAACTTTCTTTTCAACGAAAGAGAAATTATCATTTATGTCCAATTTGGCCTCTACAATTTAAAAGAAAACAAGAAAAAGTTCTGGCTTACCTCCCAACCTTTTTTTTCCTGGTCATGTTATGACAACCACAACTATTTTTTTCTTTGGCCATATATCCCTGCTCTCATTGGACAGGTCTCTGTGTATTGACTTTGGCCATATATCCCTGCTCTCATTGGACCTCTGTGCATTGACTTTGGCCATATATCCCTGCTCTCATTGAACCTCTGTGCATTGACTTTGGCTATACATCCCTGCTCTTATTGGACCTCTGTGCATTGACTTTGGCCATACATCCCTGCTCTCATTGGACAGGTCTCTGTGTATTGACTTTGGCCATATATCCCTGCTCTCATTGGACCTCTGTGCATTGACTTTGGCCATATATCCCTGCTCTCATTGAACCTCTGTGCATTGACTTTGGCTATACATCCCTGCTCTTATTGGACCTCTGTGCATTGACTTTGGCTATACATCCCTGCTCTCATTGGACAGGTCTCTGTGTATTGACTTTGGCCATATATCCCTGCTCTCATTGGACCTCTGTGCATTGACTTTGGCCATATATCCCTGCTCTCATTGAACCTCTGTGCATTGACTTTGGCTATACATCCCTGCTCTTATTGGACCTCTGTGCATTGACTTTGGCCATACATCCCTGCTCTTATTGGACCTCTGTGCATTGACTTTGGCCATACATCCCTGCTCTCATTGAACCTCTGTGCATTGACTTTGGCTATACATCCCTGCTCTTATTGGACCTCTGTGCATTGACTTTGGCCATATATCCCTGCTCTCATTGGACCTCTGTGCATTGACTTTGGCTATACATCCCTGCTCTTATTGGACCTCTGTGCATTGACTTTGGCTATACATCCCTGCTCTCATTGAACCTCTGTGCATTGACTTTGGCTATACATCCCTGCTCTTATTGGACCTCTGTGCATTGACTTTGGCCATACATCCCTGCTCTCATTGAACCTCTGTGCATTGACTTTGGCTATACATCCCTGCTCTTATTGGACCTCTGTGCATTGACTTTGGCCATATATCCCTGCTCTCATTGAACCTCTGTGCATTGACTTTGGCTATACATCCCTGCTCTCATTGGACCTCTGTGCATTGACTTTGGCCATATATCCCTGCTCTCATTGGACCTCTGTGCATTGACTTTGGCCATATATCCCTGCTCTCATTGGACAGGTCTCTGTGCATTGACTTTGGCCATATATCCCTGCTCTCATTGGACAGGTCTCTGTGCATTGACTTTGGCCATATATCCCTGCTCTCATTGGACCTCTGTGCATTGACTTTGGCCATATATCCCTGCTCTCATTGGACCTCTGTGCATTGACTTTGGCCATATATCCCTGCTCTCATTGGACCTCTGTGCATTGACTTTGGCCATACATCCCTGCTCTCATTGAACCTCTGTGCATTGACTTTGGCCATATATCCCTGCTCTTATTGGACCTCTGTGCATTGACTTTGGCCATATATATATATCCCTGCTCTCATTGGACCTCTGTGCATTGACTTTGGCCATATATCCCTGCTTTTATTGGACCTCTGTGCATTGACTTTGGCCATACAGACCTGTTTACTCTCCCGATTTTAGCGGGAGACTCCCGATTTCAGACCCTATTTCACGACCTCCCGCTAGCTTTGTAAATCTCCCGATTTTTTTTCCACCGATCTCCCGAAAATGAAAAATTTTGAAAGGTTTATTTTGTTTCCGAAGCGTTTACATGACGATCTGAACTTTCTACTACGCCACTGAAGGTCGTTCTGCCGATCTGCAGTACAATTTGTTTGATTGGTTGAGTCAGGGCCTTTGTCCAATCGAGAGCCAGTTTACAATCTGGAATAGCCGCCATTTTGCTTGACCGATCCGAATGATGGCGTCGATTGAAAAGTCAATGAGAAAGAATCGCGGAACCGATTCTGAATCCGACAGTGAGTGTGACACAGAGGATGAGAAAAGAAAGTCCACTGATGTCAGAAGCAGAAAGAGAGTAAAGTACAACGCAAAGTGAAAGGCTGAGTGAAAATCCGAATTCCCGGCATTTCGCCCATCGTCTAAATCGCAATCACGCGGGTTTTGCACGTTCTGCAAAAAAGACATCAACGTGAGCCACGGAGGCAAGAAAGAGAGAGAGAGAGAGAGAGAGAGAGAGAGAGAGAGAGAGAGAGAGAGAGAGAGAGAGCGAGAGAGAGAACTTGTGCGCGCACGAGAGAGAGAACTTGCGCGTGCGCGCGCGAGAGAGAGCGCGCGAGAGAAAGAGAGCGCGCGCGTGCGAGAGAGAGAGAGAGCAAGCAAGCGAGAGAGAGAGACAGCGCGCGCGCACGAGAGAGAGTGAGCGCCGGCGCGCGGAAGAGAGAGAATTTGACTTTTCGCCTCCCTGATCAGAGATGGGACTTATTGGCGTTTCAGCTGATTTCTGAGTTTTTTATTCCACTTTCAGCTGATTTGTATTCAATTGTTACCTGGGATGGTACACATATCTAAAAATAAAAATCTCCCGCTTTTTATTGAAATCTCCCGATTTTTGAGTCGCCATCTCCCTATTTTGCACAACTTAAGGTAAACAGGTCTGGCCATATATCCCTGCTCTCATTGAACCTCTGTGCATTGACTTTGGCCATATATATATATATCCCTGCTCTCATTGGACCTCTGTGCATTGACTTTGGCCATATATCCCTGCTCTCATTGGACCTCTGTGCATTGACTTTGGCCATATATATGTAGCCAAGAGGAAATCCTTCCCTACTGAATTACTTTGCTCTCAGTATTCTCGACCTCTTGCCATGTAACTTGCTCTCTCTCTCTCTCTCTCTCTCTCTCTCTCTCTCTCTCTCTCTCTCTCTCTCTCTCTCTCTCTCTCTCTCTCTCTCTCCTCTCCTATGCCTTCGCTCTCTCCCTCCCCTGTCTCCCGCTGTGACCACTCATCTCTCTGCTGGTGGCGCTGGGCTGGAGGATGACTGGCATGGTTGTCTCCAAGATGTCAGCGGTCGGAGCTGCCAGATTGTCAGCACCCACCTACGGCTCTGCCCCGATTTCACAGCCTCCGCTCTCTCGCTTCCCTCGTCTCCAGCTGTGGCCACTCCTTCCTTTCTCTGTGGGGCGCTGGGCTGGACATAGGCTGACATTGTGGTCAGTTTGGGAGCAACATAATTCTGAGCCACCAACGCCTCCCTACATCTGTTTCCCACGCCAGAAAACTTCTGTCCTTTGTGTAAAAGTCCTCGGGTTCCCTCTGTGTATCTATTCTTGTGGACCCCAATAAATAGAGGCAGCAGTGCATGCTAAGACAGACCCACTACAAGACCCGCTACAAGACCCCATTCCATCTGGGGGAGAGACCACTGCCACCACGGTCTTGGGTTGGTCCAGGCGATTATCATCAGGCCTCGGACCAGCCAGAGGCTCCCGTACCCATGGATGAATAAAGTTGTGGAAAGCAAGCACGAATTGTCTCATACCTGTGCCCTGCTACCATCATGCCTTATGCCACCCCATCACAATTGGCGCTGCGAGTCTGATCAAGTCAGATGACAAATGTAGTTTTGCGCACAATGGTTTTGTCTAGGTGATTGGGAAATGTTTGTTCACCATGCTAAATTTCGCACTTGTGTTTGTACATCAAGGGCGTTATACCATAGAGCGGGAGGAGATGCAAGAAGGTAGCATGTTGTTTATTTCGCTGGAAGGGCAGAACCGATCCACATTGATATCGTCATTTAACATTTGTTGGGCATTCACTGATTTTGTACATCAAGGACGCTGTGCAAGAAAAAGCGGGGGAGACGAAGAAGGGTGTGAAACCTTTCCCCTTTCATTTCATTCTATCATGTATCCTGCGCCTCAGATGCCCATGTTGTATATGTTGTAAGACCAGCCGACTATGTAGCTTATGAGTCCAGGAGAGACCAATGTTTGTTTACTGGAATTGAGATGTGATCGCCGACAGTTCCCTCCTGTCTCCTTGTACTGCCTGTCTCGCCTCTCTGCATGATTATGCCCTCTACCTACATTCTTATTGCCAAATATGATTAGCCTGCCGTATTACTGCCAGGTATGATAACTGTTGCGATGCCCACATAGTGTGAGCTACATCTACGTGTAATTCTTTTCTTTTGTAGAACTAGGCAATTCACACATGGTTTCGGGTCATAATTCTGAGAGCAATGTGCAACTTTGGATCTTATATCGGATGCGGGTTCCCTGTCACATACAAAATTCGCAATCCCTTTTGGCAAGGCCACATCTTCAGTTATACATATGTGTAGTTCAGTACGACGTGAAGCCTTACGGTCATGTCGAAGGGGAGAGGAGCGTGTAATCGCATGATGTAATCCCGTTTCCTGAGTGTGGATAGTCCACCTCGGACTCGGATGAAATTATCCAGCGCGGACGCTGGGTTGTGAAAAGAGCCATGGCATATGTAGCCAAGAGGAAATCCTTCCCTACTGAATTACTTTGCTCTCAGTATTCTCGACCTCTTGCCATGTAACTTGCTCTCTCTCTCTCTCTCTCTCTCTCTCTCTCTCTCTCTCTCTCTCTCTCTCTCTCTCTCTCTCTCTCCCCTCTCCTACGCCTTCGCTCTCTCCCTCCCCTGTCTCCCGCTGTGACCACTCATCTCTCTGCTGGTGGCGCTGGGCTGGAGGATGACTGGCATGGTTGTCTCCAAGATGTCAGCGGTCGGAGCTGCCAGATTGTCAGCACCCACCTACGGCTCTGCCCCGATTTCACAGCCTCCGCTCTCTCGCTTCCCTCGTCTCCAGCTGTGGCCACTCCTTCCTTTCTCTGTGGGGCGCTGGGCTGGACATAGGCTGACATTGTGGTCAGTTTGGGAGCAACATAATTCTGAGCCACCAACGCCTCCCTACATCTGTTTCCCACGCCAGAAGACTTCTGTCCTTTGTGTAAAAGTCCTCGGGTTCCCTCTGTGTATCTATTCTTGTGGACCCCAATAAATAGAGGCAGCAGTGCATGCTAAGACAGACCCACTACGAGACCCGCTACAAGACCCCATTCCATCTGGGGGAGAGACCACTGCCACCACGGTCTTGGGTTGGTCCAGGCGATTATCATCAGGCCTCGGACCAGCCAGAGGCTCCCGTACCCATGGATGAATAAAGTTGTGGAAAGCAAGCACGAATTGTCTCATACCTGTGCCCTGCTACCATCATGCCTTATGCCACCCCATCACATATATATATATCCCTGCTCTCATTGAACCTCTGTGCATTTACTTTGGCCATATATCCCTGCTCTCATTGGACCTCTGTGCATTGACTTTGGCTATACATCCCTGCTCTCATTGGACCTCTGTGCATTGACTTTGGCCATACATCCCTGCTCTCATTGGACCTCTGTGCATTGACTTTGGCCATATATCCCTGCTCTCATTGGACCTCTGTGCATTGACTTTGGCCATATATATATATATCCCTGCTCTCATTGAACCTCTGTGCATTGACTTTGGCCATATATCCCTGCTCTCATTGGACCTCTGTGCATTGACTTTGGCCATATATCCCTGCTCTCATTGGACCTCTGTGCATTGACTTTGGCCATATATCCCTGCTCTCATTGAACCTCTGTGCATTGACTTTGGCCATATATCCCTGCTCTCATTGGACCTCTGTGCATTGACTTTGGCCATATATCCCTGCTCTCATTGAACCTCTGTGCATTGACTTTGGCCATATATCCCTGCTCTCATTGGACCTCTGTGCATTGACTTTGGCCATATATCCCTGCTCTCATTGGACCTCTGTGCATTGACTTTGGCCATATATCCCTGCTCTCATTGGACCTCTGTGCATTGACTTTGGCCATATATATATATCCCTGCTCTCATTGAACCTCTGTGCATTGACTTTGGCCATATATCCCTGCTCTCATTGGACCTCTGTGCATTGACTTTGGCCATATATCCCTGCTCTCATTGAACCTCTGTGCAATGACTTTGGCCATATATCCCTGCTCTCATTGGACCTCTGTGCATTGACTTTGGCCATATATCCCTGCTCTCATTGAACCTCTGTGCATTGACTGTTGTATTGCAGGCACATGCAACACCACAGAGTTCCAATGCGGAAATGGTCGGTGCATTGGCCAGAGCCTGAGATGCAATAGCTACAACAACTGTGGTGATGGCACCGATCAGTGTGGGGTCCAGTCCAGCCACATCGCTGCTGCCGTCGTCACCATCATCATCCTCGGCATCGCTGCTGCCGTCATCTTCTTTATCTGCAGGAGGAGAAGGATGAAGAGAGGCCAGGTGCTTAGAGTAAGCGGGCTGCCTCCGCCTTTGACTGTCTTTTGCGAGAGAATGACAGGATGCTCAAGTGTTTGGGTAATTCCCAAGAGTGTTTCCAGAAAAAACACTTCAAAGAAAAGAGACAGAGGGGAAAGCTTGCAGACACACAAACTTGATACTAATAGCAGTATTGACAAAAGTGATTTTACAAACAGAAGACAAAAATTGGTAGTAAAAGATGTTGACTGTCAGCTAAGACGCTAAACAGTTACACAAGTAGATGACGGTATTTACAGGAAAAAAGATATTACATGATGTATGAACCAATCGAACTAGTGCACGGAAAGGGGATACCTTCTCCCTTTACTTTTATTATTATTATTTTTTTAATAATGTGAACACCCAGGGCAGCTCTCCAATTGTGAATGATGTAACTCCAAAGAGTGTTTAAATTAGGTAGTTGATGTAAGTTTTTGGTTGACTATTTACAGTGTTTATTTTGGAAGGTAAATTAGTTTTATCTCTGGATATGACATTTATGCAGCCACATACCTGTCAAGATGATTGCATTGGGAAAACGGACTTTGCCCAAAAAGAGGAACACTGAGAGACAGAAAGAGAGATGGACAGACTGATGGACAGATGGATGGACAGATGGACAGATAGACTGACAGATCACTCTCACACATGCACGCACACACACACACATGCACACGTGTGCATGCACACACACACACACACACACACACACACACTCATGCACTCACACATACACACTCACACACACACACTTGCACTTGCACACACATAACACAGACACGCACATATTTAGGTGCATCTATGCACACAAACACACACACACACATATGCATGCATTACATGTACACATGCACTCAACAACATTTTTGTAAGTCATGTACCCAAGCTAGGATTTCCATTGTTTTCCTTTAGGGCTGGAAGACTTTGGTCATTTATGATGATAAGTTGCAGTCCCTTTCACAACCAGAGTTAGTGTCAAAATATTGTCTACTGTTAGAATGTGATAACCCACAGTGTCAAAATATCATCTACTGTTAGAATGTGATCACCCACAGTGTCAAAATATCATCTACTGTTAGAATGTGATCACCCACAGTGTCAAAATATCATCTACTGTTAGAATTTGACAGAAAAAGAATGGAAAAGTTACTGTAGGCTTGAATTTCATTGTTTTGCCACAATATCAATATATTATGTTCATTTTGTGCAGAGAAAATCTGTTTGACAGATTTGTCATACACACGCGCACTTACGAACACACATGCACATGGAGACACATGCACCATATACATGCATCTACACACAAACACACACACACACAAACACACACACACACACAAACACACACACACACACACACACACACACACACACACACACACACACAGAGTTTATTATCTAATTTTGTGATTTTGTTTTGTCATATATGCTCTAGGCCATGCTGAGCTAAGGTCTATAGTCTATCTTGACTAGCATACTTTGGGCAGGCAGTTCAGTGCTAATTAATCTGCTGACAGCAAAAATGTGGACATTTAATCAGCTTCATCAAATTTTTTTTCCAGTCAGCATTCCCGAAAGACATTGATGATGTAAGAAGGCTTGCATTTAAGACTTAATTGTCAGATATTTAGTCTGACATATGCTTGAATTTTTTCATGTGTTTGTTTGTTTGCTTGCTTTCTTGCTTGCATTTTTGTTGATTTGTTTGTCTGTTATTGAATGCTAAGATTTCATGCTATCTAGTGAAAAAGTACCAAATGCAATGTGAACATCATGTCTATCCTTATAGTGAGATGTAACAAGCATATGTGTGAATGAACAAGTGAGTCACTATAACATGAAAGTACATAACATTGCCATAGAACTTATACAAAAATGGAATGTGTTACATCCCAAATAATCCAAGACAAAATATGTTGCACTTTCTAGTAACAGCAGCCTACTGCCAATGAATAGGTGTCAGTGAGAGTGATGACTGAATCAAATCACCACTCTAGACAGATAGTCCTGAATGCCACAGCAAAACAGCTGCACATTTCCATTGTAGACCTCTCTGCTGTTTGCACCATTGTTTACAAATGTGTGAAGGAGACTGGGATGCCAGCACACTTGTGCAATCTCCTGAAGAAGCAGGAGCCAACCAGGACCCTAAGATCTTCTCGGAAAAGCTTCCATGAGCAGGCCACACTAGTGGACTTGTCTGATTGAGGAGAGGGGTGTGGAAAGACAGCCAAGCTGGCAGGCAATACAAGCTAGCAAGCAACAGCATCTGAATTGCAAGCAATCTTGGTTGGATAAATTTCAATGACTTTGCAGTGATTTACTCATAGAATTACAAATAATCTAACAATTCGGGGGGGGGGGGGGGGGGAGGGGGGGGGGGAGGGAGGGGGGGAGGGGGGGGGGGGGTGTGTTTGTAAAAACGCAGCCAATCAGATGTTGTGTCCCGCCAGTTTGTGTGTTTCCCGCCAGCTTGGCTGTCTTTCTCACACCCCTCTCCTTGGACAAGTCCACTAGTGTGGCCCGTTTATGGAAGCTTTTCCCAATCTTCAGATAGAGGAGCTTCTGTGGGAGCACCAGTCAAAGACCACAAGTGGAGACGGGGCCTTTGTGGCGGATGCACTGAGACTTAGGAATGCCATTCCGTTGCAGCTTAGACTGGCTTCATCAGTCTCGGCCTTAAAAAAAAGCAGAAGACTTTTGTTTTCCTCAAATGACTCATTACTCTGTAGCCAGAGAGCAGCAGTTCTGCTAAAACTGGCGCTCTACAAGTGCCTCACATGCACACATTGCTGACATTTCTCTTGTCTCTCCCTCTGCAGGCCCAAAGTGCCTCATCGGTGCCCCTGCAGAACATGAATGAGGGAGCCTACCCTCAGACCCAGCCCATCTACCAGCCCCCTGGTCCTCAGGGATACCCCCCTCCCGGGGGATACCCTCCCAAGCCCTACCCCCCACCACAGGCATACCCCCCACCACAGGCATACCCCCCACCACAGGCATACCCCCCTCCCCAGCCGTACCCAGGACAAATGTACCCACCCTCTGGCACTGACTCGGCACCACCCCCCTACCCTGGCAACCCCTATGGCTATGGGAACCCTGAGAAGCCTTACTCCTAGAGGGTGGAGCCATGTTGGTTTTTAATGTGTTTCACATGTGTTAGAGTGTTACTTTTATCTTAACTGTTCTTTTTCCTGACTTTGTTGGTCATTTAGGTTACTGGCTGTATGGGTGGTTTGGTGCATAATTTGGTTTTCTGGTTTTCCGTTTACGTCTTTTCTCTCTCTTCTCTCCCCTCCCCCCGCCCTTAAAAAAAAGCTATTTATAGGTCAGGTTTTGCAAAAATGAAGCAAGATTGGTATATATATCAGGGTTGCCACAAAATTTAAAGACAACTAACTGCAATCAAGTTGACTATGTTGGTTTTGATGTTTAAGTCGATCATTTTTAATCTTCCCTCTTGTAATTGCTTGTGATTTTGTTCCAAGTTTCACTCACAACCATTTTATTTCATTGTAAGAAGTGATGGTTTCATTGATGACTATGTTCAGTGTACGGTCAATCACAGTTACCATAGAATTCACGGCCTGAACCCAGTAGAGTACATCCTCCAAGGGAAGTAACTCTTATTCCCTCAATAAATAGGGGTAGCAGTTGGAGTTACCTCCCCATAGTACACTCCCATTCATCAACAAACGAACTCTTTTCAACCTTTAAGCAAATAGCAGCCATTTGTACAAGACTGTATTTGTGGTTCATTTTTTTAAACAGTGCTTTCAGTCATGGGGAAATGGAAACCTAGAAAGTCATTATTAGATGACAATTAAAAACAGAAACAGTGCAGGACTTACTTGAGAAAAAGTTTTTCTGGGGACTACCCCAGTGTAAACAAATGGGAACAGTAATAAAATTACGTGGCTGCCGCTTTGATATTTCCTGTCTGTCCCTCGCAGGGCTTTGGCTCTGTATGTTTCATCTTACACACACAAAAACTTACACAATCATGCTTCTTGCATTAGCAAACATGCATGCAGTCATGCATGCACACATGCAGACATGTGCTTTAAAAGTTTAAGTGTGTGTGAAAACACACACAATTGCATTTAAATACACACACAATCTTCAAAGCATAATGTCATGTTATTGCTGCTCTTGCAGTCTGTGGGGCCTGAGTACAAGAGGCCAATGGTGATTACAATGAAGGCCATCAAGTATGATGCATCTTTTGCATGAAGTTTAAATGACTATATTTCACTAGTTTACAAATTTGCAATTGAAACACTTGTACTGCATGTGAGGCTTTGTCATATGATGCTGTTTGTAGTAATGGGTGTCTATGAAGAAAAGTTGCATACTCTGGTGTTCAGGAGTGACAATTTTCATGGATTGAGTGGGAAGTCTTGAAGTTCAAGTTCAGATAGGGAATACGGAAAGTAGTAGTTTGAGAAGGATTCTAGAAGTACTTGTTGTAGTAGCAGTAGTAGTAGGAGGAGGAGGAGGACGACCTATGAAAGTAGTTCCAATAGTAGTAGTAGTGTTTGTAGTAGGCATAGTCATAATCATTGTAGTAGTTGTCATTGTAGTAGCAGTTGTGTTGGTATACAATGAACAAAAGTTGCTGTACTATATGAGAAAATTTGTTCGTATATGCATTTAGTGTGATATTTCAGTGTAATACGTATGGAATATATCCTGTTTGTATTTCATGAGATTTGTATCACATTCGTATCTTGCTGATGAACATCAATGTAAATCTGTTTTGATAGGGGCTTGTACATGCAGGAAACACACTACCACCCCCACCCTTCCCCCCAAAAAACTTTTATGACTGCCTCTGTTAACAAGATGCAGGTCATATTGTAGATGGGGTACATTTGATCTGAATCTATTGCTATGTAGCTTTGTCTATTGAATTTTGCCCCAAATTATCACTTAGGCTCACTCTCACTCCTCCTTACCGACTCTAATCAGGTTTTCACAAGCCAGAACCTTGTGTTAATGAGGGTTTGCCTACGTCCGTTTGCTGTGACTGAATCATGGAAAATATGCACGTGTTGCTGGTAATGATCTTTTTATGAGGGGGGTGGGGGGGGGGTGTGTGTTGCTGATACTGATCTTTTTATGAGGGCTGTAGGGGTGGGGTTGGGGGGTGGGGGGGTTATTGGTGGAAATAATCTGTTTATGAGGGTGGTATAGGGTAGGGGTGGATGTTTGCTGGCTACTAAGCAACAACAACAAAAAGTTGTGGTTACAGTTACTTAACCAATGCTAATTTTTCCTGCCAACCCAAAACTTTTTGATCACTGAAAGAAAAAAGAAATAAAAATTTAAGGTTAAACAACAAAAATTCTAAGAGCTAGCTCTCCCATCTTCCCTATGAGCACTTTTTAAGTATTTAAAGAAAAAATATCAATGAAATAGAAGTTTTGATTAATGTTCAGATGAATCTTCTGTGCATAAAACATTTCTGAAAACAAACACTTACAACCACACAACTATGTGCAATCTCAATCTGTCCTCCTCGGAAGTAAAAAAAGTTTATTTATTGAATCTGTTTGCTTTGGCCATGTTACCTTATTATTATATTAACCACATTTTTTGTATGGGCTTAATCTTTTTTTAATAAAATGGGAAGGGTGGGTGGGGTGGGGTGGGTGGGTGTTGTGTCCTTTTGCCTGGCATTGGCATCACTTTGTGTCCTTATCTTAGTCAGATGGAGTTCTACATTTTAAAAACGTGTTTGACATTCATTGCTTGTGTGAAATGTGTTTGAAAGTGATTCATATTTGTATGCAACTTTGATTCTTTCCCTGTGGTATGTTGCGTTCAGTACTGTTTGGAAGAAAGCTGTGTACATCCACACCCCTTCAGAAGACACCGGAAATTAGCTTCTGATGTTACCAATGCAGTAAGTGGGTTATCGTCTGTGTATTGCTCCCAGGTTTTGTGGATAGAGCACATAGCTTGATTTGTGTCAACCAGACGCTTGCCCCACGTTCTGCTTTCCTTATTAGTGTGTGAGATACAGGGTAAGGTTATTTTGTATTCATCAGGAATGAATCTGTATTTATGTTGTATCTTGATGATTTACACTGTTTGGGTAGGTATGTATATTTTGCTTCTAGGTACAGTATTCTTGCAGCCACCAGTACAATATTTTCAGTGCATCTTTACATACCTCGTTGCTCTGGAGTGACTAGGCTGTAGTTTTTTTAATAAGTATTCATGATCAACTTACCTCTGTAACAAGATAAACCTTGATATTGGAACATATGCATAATCTCACTGCTTTTTGTGATACAGTGTAAAGCTTCCTTTGTTTCCACAACTGAAGTGCAATATGTGTGTTGGAATCTCAAGGAAAGGTGAACATGCGTCGCATGAAAGCTAATGTGCGTGAGGTTGGTTTGCCAAGTACATCAATCTATTGCTTCTTTGTCAATACTGACATTGCCATAGTAACCACAGCTTCTGTGATGGCTGCAGTCCTAAAGTCTTTCGTGTTTTTTCATGTAATTGCATTATCTAGCATATCTTGCTGTTGCAGCTAAATAGACCAGTGGCATTCCTGTTTAATAATTATTGACTCACATGCGAAGCAAAAGTGAGTCTATGTACTCAGCCGTGTCGTCCGGGCGTCCGGGCGTCCAGGCGTAAAAACTTAAACGTTGGATTTTTCTCGGACACTATTAAGTCTATCAACACCAAATGTGGCATGATGGTGTATGATGACAAGGCCTCAAAAACCATACATAGTGACTTGACCTTGCTTCAAGGTCAAGGTCACAGGAGCCATAAATGTGGTCTCAAAAACAGTCATTTTTCACATTTTCCCAATTTTCTCCCACGTTATTGAGAATGGCGACCTTAGCTACAAGTGGTATATAGGTCAAAGCAAGCCCTATCTTTTGATATCAGTTTGGTTGACCTTGCTTCAAGGTCAAGGTCACAGGAGCTCTTCAAAGTTGGATTGTATACATATTTTGAAGTGACCTTGACCTTGAACTATGGAAGATAACTGTTTCAAACTTAATATTTATGTGGGGCACATGTTATACTTTCATCATGAGACACATTTGTTTACATATCATCAAGGTCAAGGTCACTTTGACCCTTATGAAATGTGATCAAAATGGGGTAGTGAACCACTAAAAGTGACTATATCTCATGGTAGAAAGTGCCAATAATCACCATTGTGCTTCCTATGTCTTGAATTAACAGCTTTGTGTTGCATGACCTTGGATGACCTTGACCTTGGGTCAAGGTCACATGTATTTTGGTAGGAAAAATGTGTAAAGCATTTCTTAGTGTATGATGTCATTGGTAGGTTTAGTTGTTTGACCTTGACCTTGAAGGTCACCTGAAGGTCAAGGTCATATAAAGGTCAAGGTCAAGCATGTGAGTCGTATGGGCTTTGCCCTTCTTGTATTCAAGTTGCTTTTTGTGCCTACTTTGTATGTCCACTCAAGTTCACCATTTATACCCTGATCTGTATTGGTGTTTTCACTAATGCCATGCAGGCATTATGCCAACCTAACCAGCTGTGCATATTTTCTTGATCTGTGGCCTTACATAGCCTATGAAGGGTGTTAGGCCTTAAAACCTTATTCCTTCCTTACCTCTATTTAAACATTGGATTTATTTCAGTAGATTAGATAAGGAACACTATTCATATTATCAACACATCCGCTTGTCTCCTGCTTCCACGCCTGAGATACAACTGTAGTTAGCACCACTATTGATACCACCACCACTACCACCCTCTCAGCTGCTACAACTACATATTGGAAGACAATCACAGTAAGGGTGGGGATGCTACCTGGAGTGAAAGCTGACATCCATCACCAAGAAGGGATTTCTGGCAGCCATTCCATGGTGCCAGTTTCCAGTCTTGAACTGCAGAGCCATCTCTATTTCCACAGATGGACTCTCAGACCATCAACATGGTCATGGCCATGGTTGTCATCTCCTGCTGTTGTCATAGCAGTTGCCGTTACCATCATCCACTTTATTGCCAGCAATATGACTGTGCGCTTTCATTCACTTACTAGTCCGTCTATGTCTGCTTTTTAACAGCAAGTTAGCATGTCTGTTGTTGTTTCTGTGGCAGAAAGATGTTCCCGGTGCCACTCATAGACTACTCTTCAACGTAGCTGTCTGTGTTGTGTCACTGTTCCTGTCATTCCATTCTACTTGAGCATTGTAGTGGTTTCGGACACACAGTGTATATGTATAGGAAACTTATGATTGTTATTTAGAAAGAGCAGCCTCTCCCTCCAGCTGTGTTCACTTGCATTCTCTGTGCTTGTAACTGGTGAACTTTGTGCATTCTGTGATTGTGGACTCCATGTCATCATGTTTTGATGTGTGTCAAGATTTCTGCAGGCTTTCTGTCAATACACTGTTCCAAGTCTGTCAAGATTTTTACAGCCTTTCTGTCAATATGCCATTTTGTACTGACAGCCTGTGAGGTAAAGGATTTTGTGTCCTAAATCTGTATTCTGCTTGTGGTGTGATGAGCCGTTCAACGTGGACAGGGTTCTTTCTGCAGTGATGTGAAGTCAAACCATTCTTCCCACAATGTTAGCTATTATCGAATTTCACTGGCATATAACTTCATCAAAAATGGATGGTTAGTGTTAAAACGGTTTACACTTGCAAATTATGTAAAATACTAATATGTTTATCTGTTAATAAGCACTATGGATGGATCAATGCTTTCCTACGCTTGTTATATTGTTTATACACGTGTACTCAATTAAAAAGGAATGTGAGAATTCCCACTGTTGTCTTGAGTTTTTGTAGATGCATGTGGCATGCATATCAACTCATTCACGATGCATAGTATCATATGATTCTATGTGCCAAACATAGTCGTTGACGACACGGAGGTTCATGTGATGCAATGCAGTTGCACAATTTGCTTGTTGTAAGGGGAAGATTCAGAGAACTAATTTCATAGCTCTAGTACTTTATTTAACACAATTTTTCAAATATGTCTATTTACCTGGATTCCAGGGAAAAGATGCACACGAAAATACTGCATCCTGAATGAGTTAGAAGTAAGTGTTGCAGGGCCAACATTTCAGCCACATTTCAAGTTGTGCAGGTGCTCCTGGCTGACCGCTTGTGAACAGTTGAAGTTTCGGAATCCCCTCCACCAATGGGCCTCACTAGTGGACTCTTCTAAGGAAAGGGGTGCGGACCCCACTCCGCTGGCAGGCTACGGCGTCCTATTGGCTGCGTTTTTACATGGGCGTTTATGCTCAAAACAGATCTGAATC
>JAWQFJ010016665.1:17500-35234 GCA_034096865.1 Theodoxus fluviatilis | reverse complement strand
TTAGCTCATTTTTTTCTCTCCACAAATGAAAACCTGCTAAAATAAAACCTATGTTTAAACGTGGTTTGTTGACAGATGAAGCTAATTATCCGTACTCTCGTTTCTAAGCAGAATGCTGGAGAGGCACACACACAACTCATTTTCACGCGTCATCTAGGAGTATGTAATTCTCACCGACTTTCAAATCTGGCTTTCGGCAAAATTATGCATGCCAAACATTGCTAACAAGCCTGTCAAATTCTTGATACGAGGCCAATGCTAACGGCAAACTCATGAGAGTTGTGTTCTTAGAATTGACTAAAGCTTTGGATCTAGTTTCCCACGAAATACTTCGTAATAAACTTGAGGATATCATTGCTATTCTTGCTCATTGAACTGGTCTATCTCTTACCTTGGTAGTAGAACACAAAGCGTTTGCATTGATTCATTGATTGTGGCGCCACTGCCGGCATGCCTCAAAGGACAATACTCGACCCTCTCCTATTGGATACCTGTGTAAGAAGCTTCTCTCTAAGTGCAAATCACAGACATTTGGATCCACATGCCGATATGGCTGCACATTAACTGAGGTACCTGATTCTAGGCTTGTTCAGGAGGCGCAGCGCTGCGAAGCGCTGCACAGCGCTGCACGTGTTTCACTCCTGAACAGCAATTTTGGGGCGTGCTTCACTCAGCGCTGTGCAGCGCTGTGCATCACAGATCCGAGGTGGTTCACACGATTTTCAAAATGGCGTCTTCGATCCCGCATTGACCGTCGATGCGTAAAATAACCCTCAGAAACATCATTTTGGGACTAGAACGGGCTTTATTTGCCCCAAGCGCTCTGTATGCGCGAGTGATGGCAAGTAAGGATGACACAGTAGTGTACTTTATTCATGCAGAATACATTTAAATGTGCATAAACGATGTCTGTGGAAAAGAAAACACTTCCTTTGCGTCTAGCAATACAACATGGGTCGCAGAAGATTTACCTCCCCTTTAACAAGTGAAGCGCTGCACTAAATCTGTAGGTGTTCAGGAGAGGCAAAGAGCGCTCAATTGCCAACATGAAGCTCTCATGCAGCGCTTTGTACTCCTGAACAAGCGTTCTGTGTCCGGCTTGGAGAAAATCTCAATCATGATCTCAAAAACATAATGGCGTGACACTCAGACATGCAGGCAGAGAGACAGACAGACAGACAGACAGACAGACAGACAGACAGACAGACAGACAGACAGACAGACAGACAGACAGACAGACAGACAGACAGACAGACAGACAGACAGAGTGACAAACACACAGACAGACACACAGGCAGACACACAGACACACCGACAAACACACAGAAAGACACACAGACAGACAGACAGACAGACAAACAGACGCACAGGCACACAGACACACAAACAGACAGACAGAGAGACGGACAGACAGACAGCCAGCCAGCCAGACAGACAGACAGACAGACACACAGACAGACACACACACAGACAGACAGACAGACAGACAGACAGACAGACAGTCAGACAGACAGACAGACAGACAGACAGTCAGACAGACAGACAGACAGACAGACACACAGACAGACAGAGGGGAAGAGAGGTGTTTAAAATAAAATTAAATGAAAGTATGAATTTTGCTACGTCTTGCACTACGTGGAGAAAGTGTGCGTTTTGAACGTGAGTTGGCTGATACTTCACTGCACAGTCAGTGTCAGGAGGAGAGCGCAGATGCTGAAGAAGAGAGGCTGTCTGTAACTCTTCCAGCAACTCTGATCTCCAGGTTTAGTGGCTGCATTCCCTGGAGCCCTCCATCGTCAATATTTGTCATGCACGCATGGTTGTTAACTTAGAAAAAAAATGCATTTCAATGTAATTTGTAAGAAGGGCGGGTTTAGGGATATGTTATTCTTCAACGGGGTGTAGAGATGGTTTGGTATTAATAACACACATACGGAAGGCCTCCAAGTCATAAAACCACCTTTTCCCAAATAGAATTACTGTCAGTAGTACATACCTTCGTTGTCCTTGTCAGAGGCACCCAACCAGACTTCACTGCCAGCATTCTGGAGGACGGTGTTCCTTTTCTCTGCTGTGTCTGCGATCAGAAGATGGCCGCCGTCCTTCCTGCAGGTATCCTCAGCCATCGTCCAGTTCATTGCTGTAGTGTAGATCTTGAGGCAGATCCCCTCGTCCAGCTGGTAGCCCAGCTCTCCAGGACAGCTGGGGGACAGACGCCAGAAGTAGCGAGTCCCAGGGGACGCCATGCCAGTGGTGCCGTACACCACCAGGTGGCGGTACAGCCAGCATGTGGCGCTGTCCTGGTGGAAGGCCAAGGTCTTGCAGTCTTCCAGCTGCAGGCAGTGGAAGACGCAGTCCAGCTTGCTTCTTGCAGCAGTGGAGAGGCTGGCACCAGGAGCCACCACGTCCAGGGAGAATGCCTTCCTCCAGAGACCCTGCTGGAAACCGCCTGCATAACACTGACCACTGGCTAGAAGCAAGACAGCCACGTATACTCTGAAGTACGCTTCCATTTCTGAAATAAGGCTCTCGGTTTTTCTTGCTTTCTTTTGAAAATGCTCAGGTTTGTGCCCACTTTCAAATACACTTGTGACGAGGACACTGCTTTCCTTCGTCTTATGAAAGCACTACAAGTCTGCTTTAAGAGCTCTTTCAGAGTAGAGAGAGGGAAATCATTTTTCGATTGATTCACTTGCCCAACACCAGTGAGGAGCAAACTCTATGGCAACCTGAAGAAGCTGCGGAAAACAGCTGCATTTGTGCGGGCGCAATGATTTAGCGATCGACAAGAAGAAGAAGACTTGCCGAACAACACAAACGATCGTTTGCTTTGTTCGATCCGAGTTCGACGTGTAGAGATGCTAAGCATTGTCTAGTTATAAATCGTTTGCATTGGCCAAAAGTGTATTTCTTCAAAATTCGATAATCACCAGTTCCTATCCCGACACACAGCTGAAGAGGCGGATGGACAAATAATCCTTTGAAGTACCTGGTCTTTCACCAGACGATTATCAATAGACAGAGAGGGCCTGGACCCTGCCACTGCGTGGCACTGGAAAGAGCGCGTAATCAATGTGTGTGCTTTGTGCCCACTGCTGTCTGCAGACCTTCCTCCCAGTATTATGAGTACACGAGGCCCGGGTTTCTTCTCCAGCTCCTGCCAGCTCCTCAGATCAAGCGAAAGCATCGATCTTGTTTGGAAACAGAGAAATGACGATAGCAGTACAGCAGGTCGCACTGGTAGTAGTGGTATTAATAGTAGCAGTAGTAGTAGTGGTAACATGAAAAGCAGGAGTAGTAGCAGTAACAATGGTAGTCCTTGCAGTTAAAACAGGGGCAGCGGTAGAACCAGCAGTGCTGGTAGTAGTAGTAGTAGTAGTAGTAGTAGTAGTAGTAGTAGTAGTAGTAGTAGTAGTAGTAGTAGTAGTAGTAGTAGTAGTAGTGGCAGGAGTAGTAGTACTATTACAAGTAGTAGAAGAAGTAGCGGCAGGAATAGTAGTAGTAACAGTAGTAGCGGCAGGAGTAGTAGTAATAATAATAGTAGTAGTAGTAGCAGCAGTGGTAGTAGTAGTAGTAGTAGTAGTAGTAGTGGTAGTAGTAGTAGTAGTAGGAGAAGTAGTAGTAGTAGTAGTAATAGTTGTAGTAGTAGTAGTAGTGGTTGTATTAGTAGAGGTAGTAGTAGTAGTAGTAGTAGTAGTAGTAGTAGTAGTAGTAGTAGTAGTAGTAGTGGTGGTAGTATTAGTAGATGTAGTAGTAGTAGCAGTAGTAGTAGTAGTAGTAGTAGTGTAAAGAATGCGTGGTATGGCATTATATGGATTGTCCATAGCTATGTAAAACCAGGCAAATGTTTGACTCAAGTTGACACGGGCCAGTTCTTCCGCAAGATCTGGCAAGTTCTCCGGATTTACTTCTGCGGACGTTACATCATCAGTTTTGTGACGTCACATTGTGACGCTGCCCATGAAAAAACTCGGACTTGAGCGGTTGGTGAAAATGGAGATCGAATCTACGGCAAAGCTTTGTCAGGGTTGACTTTGTAATTCGTGCTATGCGTCACTGAACGGAATCATTCACAGACTTGAGAGTCTTCATCCAGGGTTGCCCAGGACTGTCGCGGTTTCCGTGGAGCCGTCCTGAGTCTGCAGGAGCAGTGATGAGTGTAACGGATGTCCTGCTGTTCGAGGGAGTCCAAGATACCAAAATGAGGGAGGTCGTAAACAACAACACAACGCGTGCCGGTAGATCTGAAATCGGAATTCACGTTGGGGATAGCCGATAGAGAATCTCCGTAGGCACCGGAAAGACTATGCTGACTCGAGGGGAGGAGGAGCTCAACAGGTTGGATGTAGACCGATTATCGGCGGGGGCCGCACGTCTATGCTGACTCGAGGAGAGGACAGCAAATCTGACAAGATGGAGGAAGACAGGCCGTTGGATGCTGAGCTGGAGGAGGAACTCAGCAGGTTGGATGTAGATTGATTGTCGGCGGGGGCCGCACGTTAGTTCTGGTGAGCCCTGGTGTGGGCCGGGGCTATTGAGTGAGTGTGAGTGTGGTAAATATATTCATTTCTATATCGGCGGGGGCCGCATGGTCACTTGTTGGAGCTACGTTAGCGCCTTTGTACCCTGGTGTGGGCCGAGGCTGCTTGGGTGGGTGCCGTAAGGCAAGGGTGATTATTACACTTCATTCTTACATATATGCTGGTGTTTGTGTCCTTTCTTTTGTTTTCATTGTGCGGGCTAGGCTGACCCTGGGTCCGGTTAGTCGGTCCGTTACAAGTAACGGCAGACGTAGTAGAATGAGTAGTAGTAGCAGTAGTAGTAGTAGTAGTAGCAGTAGTAGTAGTAGTAGTAGTAGTAGTAGTAGTAGTAGCAGTAGTAGTAGTAGTACTAGTGGTAGTAGTAGTAGTAGTAGTAGTAGTAGTAGTGGTATTAGTAGTAGTAGTAGTAGTAGTGGTATTAGTAGAGGTAGTAGTAGTAGTAGTAGTAGTAGTAGTAGTAGTAGTATTAGTAGAGGTAGTAGTAGTAGCGGCAGACGTAGTTGTAGTAGTAGTAGTAGTAGTAGTAGTAGTAGTAGTAGTAGTAGTAGTGGTATTAGTAGAGGTAGTAGTAGTAGTAGACCATAGACCATAGACCAACGACCGACTTAATTTTCTTCTTTACAGGAAATTCGCTCCGTGAAATCAACCATAAACATATATCATCAAATTCATCACATACAAACACACATCAAATGAATCTACTTTCTCCCATTTCCCCGAGATTCCTTACTTTCCATCGCCATCTCTTCTCCTCCAACCTCCCTCCCTGCATCACCCCACCGTGTCTCCCATGTCCTCACGTCTCAGCAACCCCCTCCCCCCCTTCCCAGCACTCCCTACACATCTGCACAACGTACTAGACGAGAAAAGTAACCCAATAGTCACTTGGAACACGGCAAGCAGTTCAGGGCCCTGACCGATACTGGAACAAACGAGTTCTTAAAATGATTTGTTCGTGCCTTAAGAGACACGTAACGCTTGCCGGACCTCGTTCTCAAAAAGGCACCGTTGAGGGGATGGGATTCGTCTTTCAAGACGGAGACCGCTTTTGTCAGAACTTTATCTGTCACTAGGTCACTCAGTTGCTGCTGCTCGATTCCTACGATCTTGCTCGCCCTTTTGGTGATGCGCTGCAGTAGGAGTCTGCTGGCTGATGAGGTGTTGTTCCACCAGCAAACAGAGCAGTACAGTAGCATAGGCAGGATGACAGACTGGTAGAATAATTCCGAGACGGTGTTGTCTACCATGAAGGAGCGCAGCACTTGAAGAAAGTATAGTCTCTGATGGGCTTTCTTCTTGGTGTTGTCTGTGGGGGGTTTCCAGGTCAGCTTGTTGTCAATAGTGACCCCGAGATATCTGTAGGCCTCTACCCGTTCTGTCTCTTGACCTTTGATAGGAGCGGATTGATGGTGTGCTCCTTCCTTTGAAAATCGATTATCAGTTCCTTTGTTTTCTTGGTGTTCAGGTGGAGGAAGTTCCCTGGTCAGTTCCCTGACCAGTTCCCTGACCAGTTCCCATACCAGTTCCCTGACCAGTTCCTTTATCAGTTCCTGATCAGTTCCCTATCCAGTTCCCTGTCCAGTTTCCTCACCAGTTCCTTTGGGAATGAAGTCGCCTCGAAGCGAGCATGGAAATGATTAAGATCTTCTGCGAACTCTTGTGCATTGTCTGCGGCAAGTCTTCCCCTGCTGGGCCTGGGCCTCGTCATCTTTCCTAGACCTTGCCAGGCTTGTCGATGAGTTTTGGAAGCGAACATGGAATTTACCTTGGCTGCGAACTTTTCTTTTCGGATCTTGATGTTCTTTTTCAGCTCTCTCTCCACAGCTTTCAGCTCGATTTTGTTTTTTGACTGCAGTGCCCGTCTCTTTGCTGCGAGAAGTCTTTAGCTCACCGTCAACCCATGGCTTGTTGCTTGCGTACATGATCCCTGTTTTGGTAGGGATGCATACGTTGTAACAAAATTCGATGTAGCCTGAGATGACCTCCACATTGTTCTCGGTGAATTCATGCCGCAGAGTGCAGTCAAAGCATACGCGAAGAGAATCTGCTGTAGTAGTAGCAGTAGTAGTAGTAGTAGTAGTAGTAGTAGTAGTAGTAGTTGCTGTTGTTGTTGTAATTGTTGTTGTAGAAGTAGTAGAAGTAGTAGTAGTAGTAGTAGTAGTAGTAGTAGTAGTAGTAGTAGTAGTAGCAGCAGCAGCAGCAGTAGTATTGGTGGTGGTCGTGGTGGTGGTGGTGACGGAGGTGGTGGAAGTGATTGTGGTGGTGGTGGTGGACATGCTGATGCTGGTGGGTTTGCTGGTTGTGGTAAAATTATTTGTTGTAGTAGTAGTAGTAGTAGTAGTAGTAGTAGTAGTAGTAGTAGTAGTAGTAGTAGCAGTAGTAGTAGTAGTAGTAGTGGTGGTAGTGGTGGTGGTGGTGGTGATGGTGGTGGTGATGGTGGCAGGTGTAGTAGTAGGAGTAGTAGTAGTAGTAATAATAGCAGTAGCAATAGTACTACTTCTACTACTACTACTACTACTACTACTACTACTACTACTACTACTACTACTACTACTGCTATTAGTACTGCTATTACTACTACTACTACTGCTGCTGCTACTACTACTACTACTTGTTGGTTTGTTGGCATCCGTCAGTCTCGTGAGACTATGGGGTGTGCGCCAGGTTTGGTCAGTCCGGGGTTGAGAGGCAGCGTACTCTGTGGCTGTAGAGCCCGATCCTTGAGCCGCATGCTCTGTTGCACTTGTCGCAAGTGAAGTCTTGGCGCGGCTCTGTGGATGCTACTACTACTACTATACTATGTACGACTACTACTACTACTACTACTACTACTACTACTACCGCCGCTACCACCACCACCACCACCACCACCAGCACCACCGCTACTACTACTACTACTAGTACTACTACTACTACTACTGCTACTGCTGCTTCTGCTGCTACTACTGCTGCTGCTGCGGCTGCCACTACTGCTACTACTACGATCACTACTGCAGCTACTGCAACAACTACTCTTATTACCAGCACTACAACCATCCCCACCAACCCACCACCACCGTCACCTCCATCAACATCACCACCGCCACTGCCACCTCTACCACCACCAGTGCAACCACACCAACACCACCAACGCCACCTCCTCCAATATCACCACCACCATCAATATCACCACTACTACCACCACCACCACCACCACCACCACCACCACCACCACCACCACCACCACCACCACCACCACCACCTTCACAACCACTTCTACTACCGCCAAAACGACAACCACTACCGCAACCATCACAACCAGTGCGACTGCAACTACTACTACTACTACTACTACTTCTGCTGCTGCTGCTACTACTACTACTACTTCTGCTGCTGCTACTACTACTACTACTTCTGCTGCTGCTGCTACTACTCCTTCTATCATGACTACTTGTCCTATAACGACGACTACTGCTACTATCATCACCACCACCACCATCATCACCACCACCATCATCACCACCACCATCATCACCACCATCATCACCACCATCATCACCACAACCATCATCATCACCACCATCACCACAACCACCTACGCCACCACCACCACAACCACCATCAACATTACCACCGCCACCACCACTACCAGCAGCAGCACCACCAGCACCACCACTACCTCCTTCACACCCTAAAACCTCCGCCTCCGCAGCCACTACCGCTACCGCCGCCGCCACGGCCACCACCACCACCACCACCGCCACCACCACCGCCGTCACCGCCACCACCGCCACCACCACCACCACCACCACCACCACCACCGCCACCACCGCCACCACCGCCACCACCACCGTCACCACCACCGCCGTCACCGCCACCACCGCCACCACCACCACCGCCACCACCACCACCGCTACGGCCACCGCCACCGCTACGGCCACCGCCACCCCCACCGCCGTCACCGCCACGCAATCATCTCACCCACTTGGGGGATCCTGGGAGTGTTTAGCCCAGGTTCGCAACCACAACAACAACAACCGCCACCACCACTACCGCCACCACCACGGCCCCTATCACCGCCACCGCCATCGCCACCGCCGATGTTACCATCACCCCAACCACTACCACTACTACTACTACTACTACTACTAAAGGCCTCCGCACACGAGGCAACCAAAGTCTCTTGCCACGTTGTTTGCGGCCGGTTGCTTGCCATGTGCCAGGCAATGCTGGAGACTGCAGCTCGCACACGCTTCCACTGTAATTTTTCACCTCTCGCCACGTTGCGAACACGTCGACCCGCGGACACACGGTTCTGCGTGTGACCTGCATTTCGAAATTTACATTGCACGAGCTTTCAAGATCTATTGATGCATTCAACATACAGCTTTGATAAATTAATGCTGTTCATGGCTGACATTTTCTTTGGATGAGGTTTCTAGTGTCCCCAAATTCAGCGTTTTCTGAGCGAAGCGAAGACGTCCGCCATTAAATGTGCAATAGCCGCGAGTACACGAGAACGAGGCTCTTGGTTGATTCACAGAGTGGCACGCCACTGCCCCCAAAACTAGAACAGGTTTAAACTCGAGCAACTTAGTTGCTGGTGGCGTAGAAAGTTGCTTGGAATGCCAGTTGCTTTCAACCGACATCGCACACGAAGCAATGTATGGCGAGCAATCGAGTTGCCCGAGTGGAGTTGCCTCGTGTGCGGAGGCCTTAACACTACTACTACCACTACTACTACTGCTATTGCTTCTGCTACTGCTAGTACTACTGCTACTACTACTACTGCTACTACTACTACTACTACTACTACTACTACTACTACTACTACAACCACTACTACACCTACTATTACTACAACCACCATGTCCACCACTATTATTGCTGCTGCTACTCCTCCTATTACTACTAATATTACTACTGCTGTTACTACTACTACTACTACTACTACTACTACTACTACTACTACTGCTGCTGCTGCTGCCGCTGCTACTACTACTACTACTACTACTACTACTACCACTTCATCTCCATTACAGCTAACCTCACCACCTCTTAGTGTCTGTGTGGAACAAGTACTTTCTCTCAACCTGAATGCCGGCACGAGCAAGGAGAACAAACTCGCACCTCTTTATGTGTACTGAGATTGCCTTCTCCGTCAGATCTGTGAGCACGACATAGACGAGAGTCACGCGTCATTGGCGGCCTACTGAATGCTGCACTGTGACAAAGACCGGGCCATTTTTTCCAACAGGACATTGTGTACTGAGAGGCCCAGTGTGACGGTTCAGTGTTAGATTCATAGACAAACTTTCATTTGCGTTGGAGTTTGAGACGACCCCCCCATGATGTTGTTGTTGAGGTGTGGGCATGTGATGGAAAGAGAGTATGACAGATATTGTCAGAAGAAGGATTTTGTTTAGAGTTGTGATATCGTGGGTTAATGAGTGCAAGCAACATTGTTTTTACTGCTGTTGTGAGTCCCTTTTCCATACATTTAGACATTGTCTATTTTCCTTAATTAAAGTTCAACATTAATTCCTTTCCCACTCTTTGGTGTTTTGGTTTTGTGTGATGGTGGCATGGAGAGAATGATGTATGCATCACGTGGCATGTGTAATTCCCAAGACACAGTAAACTGATTTGTTGAAATCATGAGCCGGAGGTGCGGATACGAGGCGATCCAAGGCGATCCAAGGCAATCCCAAGCAATCCCAAGCAATCCCAAGCAATCCAAGGGCGTTCCCGATATTATTTGAAAGTGATTGCTGTAATCATACATGGGTCCGCATCAAAGTTGCGATGGAAAAGCAGGCACTGTCTGGATTTTGGAAACGGATTAATTTTTTAAAAAACTGACTGTCTGGACGCTCCGTATGATGGCAGGGATCACTTAACAAAGACCGGAAATGCCTTTAAGCTTGCTTTAGATTGCTTTGGATTGCTTTGGATTGCTTTGGATTGCTTTGGATTGCTTTGGATTGCTTTGTATTGCTTTAGATTGCTGGTATTGATAGATACCATAGAATGTAACCAATTGCCAACCCCCGACTCCTCATTCCCTACCCCCCCACCCACCCCACCCACTACCCCGTATTAATGTAACATTGTGACGGGCCGCCGGCCTAAACAATAAAAACAATAAAGAAATCAAATCAAATATATCTCTCCTGTCCTCGCTTCCCTTCTCGCTCCCCTTATCTCCCGCTGTCATCACGGCCACTCCTCTCCTCTGGCGGCGCCGGGCTGGACACTGGCTGGCATAGTTGTCTCCAAGAGGTCCGTTTTGGGAGCAGTCAGACTGTCAGCACCCACCCACGCCTCTCTGCCCCCCTGTTTTCTCCATGTTACCCTCCTCTCTTCTTCCACCGGAAAAGAGAACTTCCGTTCTTTGTCTAAAAGTCCTCCAGAAGTGAACCCTTCCTGTTCCCTCTTTGGACCTACTTTTGTCCATCCCCATAAATAGGGGCTGCAGTGCATGCTAAGGCAGACCTGACCGGTGAGTCGAGCAGACTACATCAGTCTGGAAGCCTATGATCATGCATCGGTATTGGGCCTAATAAAACCTGGAATGAAGGAACCTATTTTTGTCCTGATTGGAGTAGAGGGGGGCAGAGGACCTCTATAGCTCCAGCCTGCGCCATGCCACGCGACAAGGGACAGTCCTCTGCCTGTTCCAGATCTTCCCATTGCCTGGAAATCATCCCCACCTTCCACAATATATAAAATGCAAACATTTCATGTACAGTCATGGAGTAACACTTTCAAGTACCATACAGCTAAAAGAAAACTGCCTGCTGGCATAATCATCGTAAACATAAATAGCTGATATTGAACTGTTGTGAAGGCTCTGGAATGCTAGTGTGTGATGACCATTACACTGTCATGTTGACCCCATGACTGACCAGTGTGATGGTTGCCCATCAGCGGCTCTCTTGTGTCTTAATTAGAAAGATGCTATGAAATGAGGACCGAGGGTGTCGCATCGTGTGTGGGCGGTCAAAATTAGTTCCCACAGGGGACATCCGCTCTCGGAGGGAAGTCTCCGTCATCACCTAGATTTGGTGATAAGATAACGCTCTGGCCCTCGCCCTGGTGCTCCCTGGTGCTCCCTGGTGCTCCCTGGTGCTCCCTGGTGCTCCCTGGTGCTCCCTGGTGCTCCCTGGTGCCGGACCGGGAGGTCCTCTTTCCCAGCCAACGTTCCAAGCTAGGGGGTCACCAGAAGGAAGGGGGGTGGGTGGGGGCAGAGGCCACAGAGAATCGTGCTCAGAGAGTTAGCGGAGCAGGCAATGCAGGCTAAATATAAGACAGTGAAGCATTAGAATCATCACTTCGGCTTTGATATCCAAGCGAACGCAGGTTTTCCGAAGTCCCTGCTGAGACAAGTTCTGCCGACCTGTCTCAGAGGTGTCTGCCTAAAGATGCTGTAAACTCCTCCACAGAAGACCGACTCCCTCCACGTCTAGGCGTCTAGTGAAGACTGGTTAGGAAAAGAACTGACTTTTGTTTCATCGTTGGATTTTGGTGAGCATTGACCTTTCTTCACATTGAACAATTGACTGAGAACTCAGAACAAATCATTTCAAATTTCTTTTTTTTATACGGCTGGCCTAGTAATTCTAAATATTCACAATTGAAATCCAATAATAACCTTCTTCTAATGCATGCCTTGCATGATTGAAATACTTTATTCATTAAATTTATTATTAGCTAAATCTCGCTTGTTTTCTCCTTGGTTGTGAGAGAAGAGTGAATGAAGCATGTCAGATATTTTGTGTCTACAAGTCAAACCTCAAGTGTAGTAATTACACAAACTCATCATCATCATCCCCCTAGACTCTGCGAGGTTGGGCTTGTAACACCAGTGTCCACAAACTGTTTCAGTTGAGAGGAGTCCTCTAAAAATGTCGGTTTGAACGGGAATTAAAAAAAACCCTGAAACAGTTATTAGAGACGGAATAATTTTGGCTACGTCTAGTCGTGCTGACTTTTTCATTGGACAGCTGGACAGCTGGACAGCCAAAGACAACAAAGACACGTCGACTGCTCAGTGACTAGTTCTCGACATTGCACAACGCAAGGTAAATCTTATCACGACTGTCTCCTCCACATTGATAGATACAGGGGTTCTCATCGCTTGCACTAGGAAAGTCGAAAATCTTCATCCAACAGTCGGGTTCGAAATGTTCTTGCAATGAAGTGTACACTCCCGCGTCGTTGGTCCAGTGGTCCACAGACGGTTTCGGACAAAGTTATACTGGTAGTGGCCATAACTCTTCTCGTGGTGTGTGGTGGTTTTAGCAGCCTTGGTCGACAGCGTGCTCAACAGCATTACAGCCTTGCACCAAAAGTAGTTCGTCTGATACTATCCCCCCCCCCCTCCCCCCCCCCCGCCCCCCTCCCCCACCCACCCACACTTTTTATGTGCGAAATAGTCATAGAACTACTTTAACGACGTATGTCGGGGAGCAGATCGGCTATCCCGCAAGCCTCTCGTGTGACCTCCATTTGCATATTTCAGACGAAAACCTTTTATAACGTGATGTCAACTCGGCTAGAGATACTTTCGCCGGTAGGCGAAGTCTCTAGTGAACTAGAATGCTCAACAGTCTCTTCTGTTCCTCCACAAAAGCATGTCGATGAAGGGGGAAGATAGAGTTTCCGGTGCATGATATCTCAGCATGCAGTGCCCTGTCCTAAATAGGAAGATTGTCACAAGTGTTTGCCTGGGTAGCTGGTGGTAGCTGTCCTTCGCTTGTTGTGTCCGGAACAGAAATTTGATGATGATGATCATCTCTGAAGTAAAGGCCTCCATTTTGTTTTCTTTCTCTGCTCCCATTTTGGCTTGTATGTCAGCTTCTTCACTCCCGTATATTCCACAATGTGATGGAATCCATTGTAGAGTGGTTCTGAGAATATTGATATTGTTAAATGGTTTTTCTAGGAAGGGGAGCCTGTTTTTCTGCATTGCATGGAGCACTGACATGGCACCCGTGAGGAAAGCTTGAGAATCTGCCTCGACCTTGCTGCTGCAGCTGGTATTTATTGCTGCGTGGATGCGAGCTTCCACTTCAGCTCTGTAGTCTGCACAGTAGAGGCCTGTGGGGCATGTATGTCTTTGGCGTTGTCCATCTGGATAGAATTATTTTCCCAACCCCCTCCTCGGAGAGGGGCGAGTTTGTGGCTGACCCATCTTTGAATACTTGTATCCAACCTTCCTGGGGGTGACTTTCTTCAAGCATGGCAAGGGATGGGGTCTTCTTGCTCACACCATCGTGTTCCTTTGTCGTAGTGAACTGTGGTGCAGATGTTGATCCTGTCTGGACTGCTTTCCCATTATGAAGGGTCTTGTGGTGATGACATTGCTTTCGTTGTTGGCACTGTTTCTTGAGCATAATTATATGCTTCACTCTTGGGTTGCAAATGATTCAGTCATTAAGAGGACTCGATCGACACAGTCGCTGTGTCCACTCCGCTCTCTCACGCTCACGCTCGAGGCCTCATATCCCTCTGGAGGGGAAGAGATCGACCCTGTACAAGCTGGCAACTGGGCCAAGTCAAACGGCCTGGGGCAACTCCACGTGAAGCCTCAAACAATGCTGCGCTGAGGGGAGTTACGTAACCAGGCTACCGGACGTGTCTCTGGGATACCCCGAACAATCTGGAAACTTCCACAATGATACCGAATGTTCCAAAGCTGCGTGCACAGCAATAATTGAGTTCTTGGTCGCTTGTTAAAAGAAAGAAATGCTCAACAACAACAAAATCAGGCGGCTGCCTTCTACCAAACGTTTATGGATGAAGAACACTTCTTCCCTTCTCTTGATGCAAAACCCTTCCCAGAGGAAAGGCGTGTGCAAAATGACTCACTGGCCAACCAGACGACGTCTGCGAGGGGAATGTGAACTCTGCCAAGTGCAGGCAAGATAACCCGCACTTGTTGTTGTTCGCAGGGGCGTTCTTTCCTGACTGACGTCTCATGTATGACGTGTACAACAGCGTCGCATCGCCCACTTGCTCTCGCCTGAAGCAGAGCGCACCAAAGCAAAAGACACTTTCCTCAGTGACACCCGCTTCGTGACATGATGCATCTGAAATTACAACAGAAAACTATCCCGCCCGCTTTGTCAACAGGTTACGACCACTTACTTCCTCGCAAACATGACTGTCAATAGCGGACAGTTCAGTTCAGTTCAGTCTCTTAACCCTGAGATGGGTTGTTGAGGCACCACTGATGACTTTCGGACAATCTTCCTCCATCGATTTCTATCCTCTGTGGCTCGCTGTGAGTCAGCAAAGGTCACGCCTGTCCACTCTTTGATGTTGTCTTCCCACCTCTTTCTCTGCCTGCCTCTCCTTCTCCCACCTGGTACGGTAGGCTAACTTGCAGAATGGTCTTGGCCAGCCCACTGCTTCTTGATACGTGACCGTACCACTTAAGCTTTCTGCTTTTCACGAGTGAGAGCAGGTCTTCGTACTGTCCAAATGCTCTCCTGATTCTGTTGCTGACTTCCTCATTCGTGACATTGTCTTTATATGAGATGTTCAGAATCTTGCGGTAGCATCTCATTTTCAGGGCTTGTATCCGTCTCTGTAGTTCAGATGTGAGTGTCCAGGACTCGCATTCATACAATAATACGGAGATGACCAGCGTGCGCATGAGCCTGATCTTCGACGCGAGAGTGATATTTCTGTCACGCCATATTGGCTTCAACTTTGCTAATACTGCTGTTGTTTGTGCTATCCTGGACAGTATATCAGGTTCGGACCCTTCATTTTGGACACAGAACCGCTAATGGATCTGTTATTTACACAAGTCAAAATAGCACAGACAAGATAGTGGCAGATGCGTGTTCCTAATGAAGAAGGTGGAGGATGAACATTTAAGATCGATTTCGTGTGTGCCTTACCAACGAAGTAGCCCACAGGTCAATCTCGTTCAAACAACCCAGCAGTTGTTTTTCTCCAAACAGAGATACCAGACGGAAGTGAGTAGCGAGTGTTGGAAGGCATCACACGTCAGACTTCCTTTTTGTCACTGAGGGGCCACAGAGTAGACCGAGCAGCCTAGCAGGGAGAGAAAACACGTGTAAATCGGATCATGTTTAGAGTCCTGTATGTGCGCAGTTATGTGGTCAATGCCACGACGAAAGCTTCCACCAGTCTCTGTTTGTCCACCCATTACACGAAAGTAGTTGAAAGCTTTCAGGTGACTCTATTTCTCCACCAGCATACGTCACTGCCTGCAGGCTTGTATTTGCTGCTGCGGTCCTGATCTTATTGACTGCAAAGCACCGATGTCCCCCGAAATTACTTTTGGTGTTGTTCGAGTGTTTGGAGGCTATGCAAGGCTGTATGAGTAGCCTTGATAACACGGTGATACTTCGCGAAATAGCGGTAACTGCATTTTGGTGAACGTACAAGTGGTGGACATACTCTGATAAGTTAAAAGAGAAGAATAAGAGAATGAAATGAAGGTATTGCAGTCTGGACGTAGATAGGGTGTACACCACACAATTTTCCTTTCTAAAACCCAGCCCCAGCCCCATATTCTCCGTTTCTCCTGTTTGTAAGCTTTGTTTAGTGGGAATGGGAGTAACAAGAGTACTTCCACACATACCTGACCGAAAAAGGAAAACAATCTATGCAACAGCATCACGCATTTAAGAAAACAAAAGAAATACTTTTTTAAGCTGTTAGACTGATAACCAGAGTTTTACACCCCGTGAAATAAAAGAGGAAGAAATGGAGAGAGTGACACACTTTAGATACATGGGAATCACAGTTTGTACTGACCTCAGCTGGAAATACCACATCGAGACTGATCAATGTCTTCTATTCTTTTTCTTCATGATTAGGATGTCAGACACCTACTATAGCCTGATATTGAATCTGAAGACATGTAATTCAATACTCAAGTAAAACTATTTTACGAGAGAGAATCTGTCTGCTGCACTTGAAAGGATTGTGCTTGGTGTTTTGCGGTTCTTTGCCAAGAAGCTTGACTGCTTTGCCGATGGTCTGTGTCATTGTCCAAGAAGCTTCACGTCACTTCCGAGGCCTCCATTGACGATTGCTAAATGCAGGGTCAAACACTTCAGGAATGAACTGACAGAAGAGCTGTGGTAAAACTTGGCGTATGTTAAGGGAAAAACTCTCAATGTAATGTATTCCTCAAAGAGATACTTCATCAAACACAATATGTTTTTTTTAATCAACGGGTGCCAAACCCCTTCAAACACCTGTGAGTGTGTTGCTAGAGATCCCCACTGCATCATTCACATCCAGACTTGGCCATAGTTTTCTATATAAAATGCAAACACCACTTAGGAGTTGTTAGAACTGCCGATGGGAACCTGCAGGAATCCATTTTTAAATGGATGTAGGAACCAAGGAGGTAAAGGCAACAGTGCTCGTTTTTGTATTGCGACTTTCCCACCCATTGATGGATGCTCGAACCGCACACACTTATCCCCTGGTCATGGGGCTACTTCTCTTTATCACTCCAACACGATCCCAACTCCCTGGGGAGCAGCAACAACGCTGCGGATGAATGCGCCAGAGTTAGCTTTCACAATTGTCCAACTCAGTCCTCACAGGTACCCGTTATACTCCTGGGTGAGGAGAGGCAATGTGAGTAAAGCATCTTGCTCAAGGATGCAACTCTAGAATCCGCGCAGCTTCGAACGCCGCACCCACCAGCAGCAAGTGACCGCAGGTCAAGCGCGCTGACCTCTCTGCCACGGAGCAGCTGCTCCAAGGCACCAGTCAACTCGGAAGGTTCTGGAGAGATGGACTGATGATAGAAAGGTGGGAGGGAGGGGTCTGGATAGATGGACTGACGTTAGACAGGTGGGAGGGAGGGGCCTGAATAAATGGACTGATGATAGACAGGTGGGAGGGAGGGGTCTGGATAAATGGACTGATGATAGACAGGTGGGAGGGAGGGGTATGGTTAGATAGACTGATGATAGACAGGTGGGAGGGAGGGGTCTGTATAGATAGACTGATGATAGACAGGTGGGAGGGAGGGGTCTGTATAGATAGACTGATGATAGACAGGTGGGAGGGAGGGGTCTGGATAGATGCACTGATGATACAGGTGGGAGGGAGGGAGGAGTCTGGGTAGATAGACTGATGATAGACAGGTGGAAGGGAGGAGTCTGGATAGATAAACTGATGATACACAGGTTAGAGGGAGGGAGGGGTCT
>JAWQFJ010016665.1:0-12500 GCA_034096865.1 Theodoxus fluviatilis | reverse complement strand
CCCTCTACAGTTCTGCCCCCACACCAGTTTTACCCTCTCCCCTCCCCAACAGTTCCACCTATTCCCTCTATAATGCTGCCCCCGCATCAGTTTTACCCCCTCCCCTCCCCAACAGTTCCACCTATTCCCTCTATAATGCTGCCCCTGCACCAGTTTTCCCCCCTCTCCTCCCCAACAGTTCCACCTATTCCCTCTACAGTGCTGCCCCCACACCAGTTTTACCACCTCCCCTCCCCAACAGTTCCACCTATTCCCTCTATAGTGCTGCCCCCACACCAGTTTTACCCCCTGCCCTCCCCAACAGTTCCACCTATTCCCTCTATAATGCTGCCCCCACACCAGTTTTACCCCCTCCCCTCCCCAACAGTTCCACCTATTCCCTCTATAATGCTGCCCCCACATCAGTTTTACCCCCTCCCCTCCCCAACAGTTCCACCTATTCCCTCTATAATGCTGCCCCCGCACCAGTTTTCCCCCCTCTCCTCCCCAACAGTTCCACCTTTTTCCTCTATAATGCTGCCCCCACACCAGTTTTACCCCCTCCCCTCCCCAACAGTTCCACCTCATCCCTCTACAGTGATGCCCCCACACCAGTTTTACCCCCCCCCCTCCCCAACAGTTCCACCTGATCCCTCTACAGTGCTGCCCCCACACCAGTTTTACCCCCCCCCCCTCCCCAACAGTTCCACCTATTCCCTCTATAGTGCTGCCCCCACACCAGTTTTACCCCCTCCCCTCCCCAACAGTTCCACCTACTCCCTCTATAGTGCTGCCCCCACACCAGTTTTACCCCCTCCCCTCCCCAACAGTTCCACCTATTCCCTCTATAGTGCTGCCCCCGCACCAGTTTTACCCCCTCCCCTCCCCAACAGTTCCACCTATTCCCTCTATAATGCTGCCGCCATCAGACCGCACTCCTTCTGCCAACTATTGCATATTTCCTTTTTCCATGTCCACTATCCATGGACTTAGAACCATTCTCCTGACCAACTACACGTGCGACGAAAATGTCTAGCTCTTGCTACTGGTGTTATTGTATTGTTCATTCTACTCTCAGTTCTCTTTTGTGCTTTTACAATATTTGATACCAACAAAGTCATACATAATGTTCATAATGTTCATCCTGCAGAGAACCAGAATTGTTGTAGAATTTTTTTCTTCTTGAAATGTAGTCACTACTTATCCAATGACGATGCTCGCACTTAGCTTGTTCCTGAAAAAATGGTACAAACAGTTTTAGTATTGTTTGTTTCTTAGACCAACTGGGCAATCCCTAAAGTCGAATAAGAGTGTTGTTATCTCACTCATGTTCAATACACATACTACACCTATGCGGGGCCTTTCTGAACCACACAGTTCCGAATGAATATCCATCTTGGGTTACAACTTGTACCACTGAGAACGTAGGAAAAGCGGAGGTGGCAAACTCTAATATGGATCCAACGACATCATCTCCTCTTCCTGCTCTGGTTGACCTGACACGAACATTAAAGGGATTTTCCAAGACACGAAGTACAAACCTATTTATAAAAGACACCTTTGAATAAAGCTATCGTCCACCTGATTCGAAACACGGCTAGTTTGAACTGTTCAAACGGGTCATTGAGGAAATCCCTAGTGATGACAACTAGCAGGTGATTTTGACATTTATTTTACTGAAGACGACATCTATATCAAATAGATGGGTACAACCTGGCAGAAGCAAACGGACTACGGCAAGTAGAAACTGAAGCTACTCTTGTCAACAACTGCACACCTACCGTATTTAATCCGGTACATAAAAGGTTCTTACAGAATATAGCTACGAATCCAACCGATATGGAATACTCAATCAGTGATCCTAACCATGTTCATATCTCGGTCTCACACTTAAAAACTCACAGATTGAAATACAACCATAAAGTAATTAGGTATTAGAATTGCAAAGAGTTAGACATAGATGCACATGTAAATGACCTGAATAGAGCAGAATGAGCGGAATCGTATTGATGTGAAGATCATGATCTAGCTTTCAACAAACTATAAAATTTTCTCAGCAATTATTAAAACAAAAATTCACAGTAAAAAGGAAAACGAGAAAATTAGTAGACACGCGAGGTTAACAAGAAATGCTATATTAGCCATAAGAGAAAGAAATCTAAAACAAGTAACCTTCTCCAACAATATAAAGCCAACAGAAAAACAGATCAAAAACTTGTAAAGCGAAGTTAGACTTTTACCAAACATAACTTGAGAAACAGAAGCACCAACCTGCAAACATCTGGAAACTTTATAACGATCTTTTAGATCCTGGCAGAGGAGATAAACCCTTTGCAGCAGAAGAAAATGGTGGACATGAAAGCGACATCACTGAGGTGGAGGTGGCATACATATTGCATACACACTTCACGTCTCTACTCCACCTACCGTCTCCTAAACAGATCACCAGAGAGTTGTTTTCGTCTGTTACACCACCCTCTACCCAGCGCGCGTTCGTCATTGACGCCACATTGCGAAAGTCAGTCGCCCACGGAGCCCAGAGTCCACGAGCGAGTACCGCATCCCCTACAGTAACCAGTCGCAGGTAAAACAAAATAGTGATGGCCTAGATGTATGAAAGGAGATAGGAATCGACGGCGTGAGTGCAACTATTGAAATATCCTTCACATCTATCATTCCTTAACCTCTAGCAACAATTTGTAACTTTAGCTCTTCTTTTCTCTCCACAAATGAAAACCAGCTAAAATAAAACCTATGTTTAAAAGTGGTTTGGTGACAGATGAAGCTAATTATTCGTACTTACGTTTCTAAGCAGAATCCTGGAGAGGCACACACACAACTCATTGTCACGCGTCATCGAGGAGTATGTAATTCTCACCGACTTTCAAATCTGGCTTTCGGCAAAATTATTCATGCCAAACATTGCTAACTTGCCTTTCAACTTCTTGGTTCGAGGCCAATGCTAACGGCAAACTCGTGAGAGTCGTGTTCTTAGAATTAACTAAAGCTTTGGATCTAGTTTTCCACGAAATACTTCTCAATAAACTTGAGGATATCATTGCTATTCTTGCTGTGATGGTCTCCCATCTGTGAGTTCAGCCAAGCCGACCCTGGGAATGAATAGAGAATACAGTGACTGTTCCCTAGGCCCATATGTGCACACAGACCACATTAAGTTAGGGTTCCTGGAAGAGAAGGTAGCTATTGTTAACTTGAGGTCCAAGTGCAGGTGCAGGCCAGCGTGGCGTGTCAAGCAGCAGGGGAGCATCCTGCCAGCGTCCTGTCCGAGACCCTAGCTCATTAGTCCCCCAGGGGATAGTTAATTGTATGAGGTTCAACAACAAGCCAGTTTGAGACTGCAGCTGTCTCCCAAAATGTGGGTGGAGTCAAGCGGACATCCCCGGCGTGTCACAACGTGAGTGGCTGGGCCACTCAGCCTCCATGTTCATGAAAAGCAACGAGGAGCTATCGGTTCCTCACTTCGGATTCAACACACAAGCAGAGCACAAGGCTCGCTCCGGAGTCCTTGCTGAGACCGAGAATTCCCTCCAACTCGTCTCAGAGGTGCCTGACCATCGTTGCTGTCGACGCTGCCCATCAACGCTGTCGCTGCCGCCGGTATCCCTCAACGCCGCTGACCCCACAACCCCTCAACGCCGCTGACACCACAACCCCCCAACGCCGCTGTCGTCCCCAAGGTCTGCTGAAACCGGAGATAAGTCCCCATCAACGCTGCCGTCGCCACTATACTCCTTCAGTGGTAATTGTGAACTATCTTTACCTGGAAAATTCTGGAACTGAACGTTTGTAAACTCGTGTGATAGGAACGTTGCGTCATCGACGAACATTTGAAGAATACTACTAATAGACTCACGAGATAAGTCCTCCAAAGTGGAGCTAAAGATAAGTTTTATCATTCATTAATTAAGGCTGGCCTAGTACTAACTTCTCTTCTTGTGCATGCTTGATGATTTGCAGGAATACATTATAAGTTGTCATTATTTGATTAAATCATTATTAATTGATTCCTCGTGACCTTTTTCTTCTGGTTTTGAGAGAAAGAGACAGCGCAAATGAAAGCAGTGACTGTTATGTGTGCAAGTTAGGCCTCATCCAACCAGTGATAAAATACCATACCCCTAGACTCAGAGGCGACTTGTAACATTGCTCATTGAACAGGTCTATCTCTTACTTTCGTGGTAGATCACAAAGCGTTTGCATTGATTCATTGATTGTGGCGCCACTGCCGGCATACCTCAAGGGACAATACTCGGCTCTCTCCTATTGGATACCTGTGTAAGAAGCTTCTCTCTAAGTGCGAATCACAGACATTTGGATCCACATGCCGATATGGCTGCACATTAACTGAGGTACCTGATTCTAGGCTTGTTCAGGAGGCCCAGTGTTGAGAAGCGCTACACAGCGCTGCACGTGTTTCACTCCTGAACAGCAATTTTGGGCCGTGCTTCACTCAGCGCTGAGCAGCGCTGTGCATCACAGATCCGAGGTGGTTCACACGATTTCAAAATGGCGTCTTCGATCCCGCATTGACCGTCGATGCGTAAACTAACCCTCAGAAAGATCATTTTGTGACTGGAGCGACCTTTATTTGCCCCAAGCGCTCTGTATGCGCGAGTAATGGCAAGTAAGGATGACACATTAGTGAACTTTATTTATGCAGAATACATTTAAACGTGTGTAAGAGGGTGAGAATATGAGAGACTTGTCCAGATCACTGTAGTTAAACGTACTGTCTCACGTTTCCATATTTGTGTGCACGGATTGTAACTGCAGAGTTGCGTAAGGCGTGTTTCGCGCGCACCCTGTCGCTGCTGTAGAGATATATGATCGCACAGACTGACTTTCTCATCTGACGCTTCTCAGCCTTGGTGTGCGTGTTTGAGAGCACATCGAATGTTAGAGTTTATTCATTTAATGTATCATGTACTGCTTGTAATATTGACTAGAAACCTAGTGTTTATCCTTATTAACCATCCCATATATGGCAATCTGCACTCCGTGAGTTGTAAACGATAATATTAATAGAAAACGATGAATAAGTATCTGATTTAATTGGCGCCATAAATACTTCACTTGCCATTCATTTGTCTACAAACCACTTTTGGAATTCATTCATTGGCGCAGAGTGTGCTTTGATTAACGCCCTTTCCAATGGAGTAGAGCTTGTCATATGGGACTGTTGCTTTAAGCCTCAAATAGTTGTTAGAAGCTGTCATGTTAGCACAATTTGCGTCCACTGGGAACCACGGGTGCAGCTTCTGACTTAGGAATTCGTCTGCTTTCGCTGAAGTCCGAGTAGGAGCTATAAAGCCAGAGCAGTGCAGGCCACATAGAGACGAGAGAGAGAGACAGACAGCAGTCAGGAGGCCATAGCGAGAGGTCACGGGAAGGTCATCCCAGTGGACAGTAGCTTTGCCTGCATTGTGCTGTCTGCAACCATGCATAAAGAAGGTGGAAATGAGATACCAAGCCTTGCTTGTCTGCTGACCCTTTGGAAAGATTGAAGGGAGAGCGGCAAGCACACAGCCTCTACACTCCCTGCCTGCCCGCCCAGCTGGCCACACGGCTCCACGTTTCATCTGGCACTGGGAAAACAGGGTGCCACACACGTCCCCATGCTTCATCTGGCGTTAAAGGGACCGAGGTCAATCCTGCTATGGAGTAGAGAGACTGTCGGTCTCTTTATAGCTCCAGCCTGCGCCTAAGTCCCACCACAACCCTATTTCACGTGCATAAAGGATGTCTGTGGCAAAGAAAACACTTTCTTAGCGTCTAGCAACACAACATGCGGCGCAGAAGATTTACCTCACCTTTAACAAGTGAAGCGCTGCACAAAATCTGCAGGTGTTCAGGAGAGGCAAAGAGCGCTCAATTGCCAACATGAAGCGCTCATGCAGCGCTTTGTACTTCTGAACAAGCCTTCTGTGTCCGGCTTGGAGAAAATCTCAATCATGATCTCAAAAACATAATGGCGTGTCCGCCATAAAATCCATTTAACTCCAAATGAAACAACGCGTATGCCCATTGCTGCAGATTGCAAACGAAAGAACTACAGAAGCAAACAATGAATCTGTTCATCAATGCAATACAGATAAAAAACATGTCCACTCACAAACTCCGTGGAGTACAAAGTGGACCAGGACTTAAGCTGGCAAGACCTTGCCACATATATCCTTAAACAAACTTTAACTCAGTCTATTCGTATTTATGAATTAAGACCTTTTCTTCCTCAAGAAGATGACAAAATCTTTCATAACTCTTACATCCAACCGTTTATTGATTATTGTTTCAATGTCTTGGGAAATAGCACAGCTAAGTACAAACGCTCACTCAATACATTTCTTAAAACATGAGCTGGCATTATTCTCCATAAATATAGCTACCACCATCTCACAAAACTATTGTTTTCAGACCTTGATTGGTTTGCTTTCGACCACTGTACAGTATTTAATTTCGCTGTCCTTATGTACAAGACTTTAAATGGTAATATTCCTAACAATCTTGAAAGACTATTAAAATATTCATAAAACATACACCTGAGCTTATATGATTACAACCTCTAGGGTCCAGTTATGCTTTCAGAAAGAATGGAAAATCCTTTCAGTTACAAACCTGCAAAATATATAATAAAGAATTTCCTTTAAAGAGTAAAAAGTTATGTTCCACCTCTAAATCCAAAACAGCCTTAAAAAGACATTTGATATTTGTACATTCTAATCTTTTTAATGATCGTACATAATTATTGCCTTAACCCTGTATAGTGTAAACAAAAGAGAGAGGTTGAGTGCATCCGAAGAGCAAGGAGAATGAATGAAAAGGACGGAGAGAAAGAAAGAGAGAGAGAGAGAGAGAGAGAGACAGACAGACAGACAGACAGACAGACAGACAGACAGACAGACAGACAGACAGACAGACAGACAGACACACACACAGACAGACAGACACAGAGAGAGAGAGAGAGAGAGAGAGAGATACAGACAGACTCAGGCACACACACATAGACAGACAGACACACAGACAGATAGACACACAGACAGATAGACTTACAGACAGACAGACAAACAGACAGTCAGACAGACAGACAGACAGACAGGCAGACAGACAGTCAGACAGACAGACAGACAGACAGACAGACAGACAGACAGACAGACACACAGACACACACACAGACAGACAGACACACATACAGACAGACAGGCAGACACACAGACACACATACACAAAGACAGACACACAGACATACACACAGACAGACACACATAAACACAGACAGACACCCAGACAGACACACAGACAGACACACAGACACACAGATAGACACACAGACAGACAGACAGACACACAGACAGACACACACAGACAGACAGACAGACAGACAGACAGACAGACAGACAGACAGACACACACACAGACAGACAGACACACATATAGACAGACAGGCAGACAGACAGACACACAGACACACATACACACAGACAGACACCCAGACAGACACACAGACACACAGACAGACACACAGACAGACAGACAGACCGACAGACAGACAGACAGACACACAGACAGACAGACAGACAGACAGACAGACAGACAGACAGACAGACAGACAGACAGACACACAGACTGACACACAGACAGACACACATACAGACACACAGACAGACAGACACACAGACACACAGACTCACACACACACAGTCACACACACACAGACACACACAGACAGACAGACAGACACACAGACTCACAGACACACAGACAGACAGACACACAGACACACAGACAGACAGACAGACAGACAGACAGACAGACAGACAGACAGACAGACAGACAGACAGACAGACAGACAGAGGGGATAGAGAGGTGTTTAAAATAAAATTAAGTGAAAGTATGAATTTTGCTACGTCTTGCACTATGTGGAGAATGTGTGCATTTTGAACGTGAGTTGGCTGATACTTCACTGCACAGTCAGTGTCAGGAGGAGAGCGCAGATGCTGAAGAAGAGAGGCTGTCTGTAACTCTTCCAGCAACTCTGATCTCCAGGTTTAGTGGCTGCATTCCCTGGAGCCCTCCATCGTCAATATTTGTCATGCACGCATGTTTGTTAACTTAGAAACAAAAAAGTCAATAGAATACATTTCAATGTAATTTGTCAGATGGGTGGGTTTGGGGATATGTTATTCTTCATTGGGGTGCAGAGATGGTTTGGTATTAATAACACACATATGGAAGGCCTGCAAGTCATAAAACCACCTATTCCCAAATAGAATAACTGTCAGTAGTACATACCTTCGTTGTCCTTGTCAGAGGCTCCCAACCAGACATCACTGCCAGCTTTCTGGAGGACGGCGTTCCTTTTCTCTGCTGTGTCTGCGATCAGAAGATGGCCGCCGTCCTTCCTGCAGGTATCCTCAGCCATCGTCCAGTTCATTGCCGTAGTGTAGACCTTGAGGCAGATCCCCGCGTCCAGCTGGTAGCCCAGCTCTCCAGGACAGCTGGGGGACAGACGCCAGAAGTAGCGAGTCCCAGGGGACGCCATGCCAGTGGTGCCGTACACCACCAGGTGGCGGTACAGCCAGCATGTGGCGCTGTCCTGGTGGAAGGCCAAGGTCTTGCAGTCGTCCAGCTGCAGGCACTGACGGGCGCAGTCCAGCTTGCTTCATGCAGCAGTGGAGAGGCTGGCACCAGGAGCCACCACATCCAGAGAGAATGCCTTTCTCCACATGCCAAGACTGGCATCCTCCGTCTGACAACAGCAGCAGGCCAGGAGACAGACAACCACGAAGCCACGGCGCCACATCTCCGACTCAGATCTGGTCTTCACTAAGGCTGACGCTTCCTCCGTCTGCCTGTGACAAGACGATCTGTTCCTTGCTCGGGCGTGGCCAAGGAAACGAAGGGCAGTCTTGTCGCATAAAAGGTACTCATTGATTCGTTTTTGCACTTTCAAAGTTGGCACATTGGGTTGCTCCTAAAGGGCAAACGGAAAATTGATTTCACTGAATCACGCCTGGACACAAATGGGGGAGGTTGGCAGTGTTCCAAACCTCTTTTTGTAGACTGAAGGACGTCTTCTGAAACATTTATAGATGCGGCACCGTGGCCGCTGACAGCAACAAATGAAGAAGACAAAGCGATCCATTCTGGGATACGCAGACAGGAAAAGCTTGCCATCCCCGTGTTTCTGAAAAGGAGGAGTGCTTAATGAAACATGAGCACAAACAAAAAGCCGGATCACAATTATTTGTTCACTGAAATCAATCAGATAAATAAATCTGTCCAACAGGAAGCTAACGCAATCGTCGCTCTGCAGTGTGAGTCTGCCTCCCCCTCTCCCCCCCACCCCGCCTCCCCCCCTTCCCCATTCCCCTGAGGAAACAACACCCTCTCTGTTTGGGTTTCCACATCCACAGTATTATACACGTGTTACAGAGTTCACTGAAGTGATTTTTGCATTGAATTTCAAATAGCTATCCCATTGTTGAAAACGTTTTGGTGGTTTATGGAACTTTCCATCATACATGGTTTTTGACAAACAACACATGTCTAATCAATGAGATAATGACCATCACTAGATATAACCTTGTGCCATCGAATGGGCAGTTCAGCGATGCCGCCCCTATAGAGCTGCGCTTGCTTCGACTGGACGAAGTTGGTCAGCCACTGATTCAGGTCGTCCTCATCATTGAAGCGCTGGTCGGCCAGGGCGTTGCTGAGCGAGAGGAAGAGATGGCAGTCGGACGGAGCAAGGTCTGGTGAATATGGTGGGGGAGGCAGCACCTCTCAGCCGAGCTCCAGCAGCTTCTGGCGCGTCACCATTGCAGTGTGTGGACGGGCGTTGTCGTGCAGGAATCTCACCTGGCCGTGCCTCGGGTGCAGTTATTGGATTCTAGCGGCGAGTTGACTTCTAAACCATGCCTATAGCACGGAAAAGGTCACGGACCACGCTGTTGTATAACCCCAGAAGTGCTGCCTGTTTACGCGTGGTTTGGCGTGGATTTGCCTCCACCAGCTGGCGCAAATTGTCATCGTCGACCTTGGATGGGCGGCCCGAGCGGGGTTGGTCCTCGAGGTCGGTCTCGTCTGAGCGGAAGCGAGCTTGTGCAGGAGAAAAATTTCCCCTGTCGTCTGGCCTGTGTTACAGAGTATGGCCTGTGTTACAGTCTGGCCTGTATTACAGAGTCTGGCCTGTGTTACAGAGTCTGGCCTGTGTTACATAGTCTGGCCTGACCAGACCGGAAAAGTCTTGCGCGAAGTGAGTAGAACTAGCCTCTGAAGCTTTAGAAGTCTCCATCCATTTTGTCTGACCCTGAAGTTTCCCAGATGCATCTGTTCTATTGTTTATCTAATTTCTTCTTATATATACTTGGTCACCGTCAGTAATTATGTTAAAATCGTCTTCCATCGCAGGATCTATTGCAAAGCAGTTCGAGTTTAGTAAAATATATTTTCAAAATGATTAATCAGTGTCATGATACTTCCTGCATGTTTCCACAGCTGTCATCCTGTTCATTCTAGAAGTGCACACCTTGAGGCAGATATCCGCCTCCAGCTGGTAGCCCAGCTCTCCAGGACAACTGGGGGACAGACGCAAAAAGAAGCGAGTCCTAGGGGACGCCATGCCAGTGGTGCCGTACACCACCAGGTGGCGGTACAGCCAGCAGGTGGCGCTGTGCTGGTGGAAGGCCGAGGTCTTGCAGTCTTCCAGCCACAGGCACTGACGGGCGCAGTCCAGCTTGCTTCTTGCAGCAGTGGAGAGGCTGGCACCAGGAGCCACCACGTCCACAGTGAACACTTTTCTCCAGATGTCCTGCTGAATGTCCAGAGCCTGACAACGGCAGAAGGTCAGGAGGAAGACAACCAGAAAGCCGAGGTACAACATCTCTGAGCCAGGAATGATCTCGGATGGGTTGGACGCGTATGTTAATTGAGGGAAAAAAGACGCCCATAGAAAGAGTGGGACTTGGCAGAGAAATCAACAAGCATTTTAGTCAGACAAAGAGAAGAAATGATGTTTCTATAAATACTCAAGCAAGGCACAGCGTTTGCTGATGAACGGTAAGAAGAATAATCAATGTTCCATAACCACGCTTCTCTGAGCTTAAGCAGAGAGCGTGGGCGAGGTCTTCAGTGGCTGTTCAGAGTGTGGCATCCCGCATGAAACATTCATGGGTACGACTTCACATCACACTGACAGCTAGCAAACGAAGCATTTCGTGTTTGGATTCACGGAAGCCATCGAACAGGAAAACGGGACCGTCACAAAGGTTCCTACTCAAGAACGTTGAATGAACCATGAGACCAGTAGGCCGACAAATTCAATATTTCCGTCGTGTCTCATTGATCAGGCAGAGCTCTTGATTGTCTGATTAATTGGTTGAAGCGATTGGACTGGATTGGATTGCATTGGACTGGTTTGGACTGGATTGGACTGGTTCGGACTGGAATAATTGACTGATTGATTTAATTTGATTAATTGGTTTGATTTGCTTGCTTGCTTGCTTGATTTGATTAATTGATCGGGTCGATTGATAATTTGAATGACTTAATTTGATTTATCAATTGACTTGATTGATTGATCACTTCGATTCATCGATCGATTGATTTGATTGAATGATTGACTTGATTGATTGATCTATTCGATTAATTGATCGATTCATTTCATAGATTAATTTGATCGATCGATCTGATCGGTCGGTAGGTCGGTTTGATTTAGATTGATTTGGATTAAATGGGATTTAATTTGATCGACTGAATTGGATTGAATTAAACTGCCTTGTACTGAATTGACTTGTATTGATTGAATTGAAATGATTGATTTGATTTGAATTGTAGATTTAATTGATTGATTTTGTTATTCAGTTTAGTCAATTGACTCAATACCTGGATTGGATAGGATATGATTCGATTCGATTTGATTTGATTCGACTTTATCAGACTTGATTAGACTTTATCCCTCCAGGTTTACTGGAGGTCCTACAGACTTTATCTGTCTGTGTGTGTGTCTGTCTGTCTGTCCCGTCTCCACGGCCTATATCTCAAAAACTACTGGACGGATTTCCTTGAGATTTTGCACACTGACTGGAAGTTAGGTCCGATTCAATATTATCAAATTTTCAGAATCGAGGTTTGAAAAGAAAGTGACTTTTTTACATTTTGGTGTTTCATTGAAAACGATTCAACAGACTCCATTTTGCAAAATTTGTGACGTGATCATTTGACGTCGTATAACGTGACGTCATTTGCGAGGAGATTTTTTTGAGAAGGGTCAATAGAATAGAATAGAATAGAATTCTTCGGCTTGCTTAGGCGTCCAGGGCCCGTATGCACGTCGGTCGCGTTTATCCCCTATACGGGCGGATAGGCGGGAACAATCGGTATGCACGTCAATCTGGTTAGCCTATCCTATGCGGATTTTCGCGTATAAAGTTATCGCACCTCCGAGGGCCTAAACGCGTGTAAATATATGGCGGCCGTTTTGTTTTTCCGAGCACGGCAGCGGC
>JAWQFJ010016664.1:0-76118 GCA_034096865.1 Theodoxus fluviatilis | reverse complement strand
CTTAACGTACTGTGATACATGACAATTTTAAAGAGAAAAGTGTATGGCGCACGACCAAACTCACGCACAATACACCCGTTGTAAAAAAAGTTCTAATTCTTTTTATTATATTTTACAGCAAATTGATTCAAAAACTGACAAATGCAAGTTAACAAACAAATCATGACTGGACATTACTTTCATCGTTTTCAAATCTTTCTTAATTGTAAAAATCCAGTAATTTGAAATGGAAAGTTAGCAATCTAGTGAGCATGTTTTTTTTGGTAACACTTCAGTTCTTAGTGTGAAGGAGCACGACAGTGTGTTCACATTCACACAGTCAGTATCAGGGATGAAGAGTGGGTAACCAAAAAAAGCCTGAACTTTTTTTCGGGTATGCAATATTGATTTGAAGCGGCGAAGCACAGGACTAGGAGGCAGGTCTATCCCTTACTTGCAAACACCCCCCCCCCCCAAAAAAAAAAGAGTTAGCAAGCAAGCAAGCACAGACTGTCATTTCAATTTACAGCAAATTTTCAAACAAGTACTCCTTAAAATGATGATACTTTTGTCCCAAATTGTCTGGTGCTTCAACGATGAACGCACGCTGAATGTGGTAATCGAGCACGTGCCTACACAACGCCATTGCGGTCCGATTTACACACAAACAGGTGGAAAATTTCCGTCCATTTTCTCCTTTCAAGCGCATAATCAGGGTGCTAGATAAAAAGTATATTCATCGTACATTAACATCGAATATAGCGTTGGAAAGGGGAAATCTTGTAGAATCCGAGGGTGTCTGTACGAAATTTATCGGAAAAGCGGGAGTGAGCAAAGTTTAACAAAATATCCGATGACATTCGAACTTTCATCAATAACTCGTCTTTCAATTTTCACCGGAAGTTCAAACCTTCACCGAACGAAAGAGCAATCTTTCCTCTAATGAGTTGTAAAGTTTCAACTTGATCCAATGAGAAACTTCCACGGACGAGTGTTTAGAAGAGACCAACCCGAGTCGCGAAATGCGAACTCCGTCGCAGGGTGTTTTTACGTAATCGGCTTGTATTTTCTCAGTGGAAATAAGACGGATTAACACAAAACTACACACACATGTTCTTGAAACCTTCATAAACAACTTACACTCTTGTTTTTATTCACAATATTTTGTGGATTGTTCACAATTAGCCATGAAAGTGAAGTGGTATTGCTGAGTGCATTTTGGCTAGTACTGTAGACGTAAGTAGCGCAAAGATTTGATACAAATTACCACGGAATCCTACCACTAGTTTAAAAAAATTAGACAACTCAGAAAGACTGTTAATCTTTCGTGTTACATTGGTATTTTGTGTTATTAATATGTGCGAATCCTGGAAAAAGTGGATGTTATCGAACCGACGGCCACTTCCGGTCTGATGAAATTTCTTCGAACATCGCGTGCGGCATCTATTTAGCACTCGCTGAAAGGCCCGACTTCTACAATACTTTTCCCAATATGTGCAAAATATTGCAATAAATATCTTCCTAAATGATTGTTCTAGCATAAACTGAAACAAAAACCCCAATAAACTTAATAAATTAAGGGGAGACACGGCAGTGGAAATTGATAATTTGGGTTTACTTTGTCGATTTTGAAAACTTGCCGATTTTGCACTCTGTGACCTCTCTACGTATGGACCCGATGTTGCTTTAGTGTGAAAACGAACTCTTTATGGGCTAAATTCAGCAATAAAACATACCACCCACCTATCAAACGAGTCTTCTTGTGCAATATTTCGTCAAAATTTGCAATGTTTGGGTCTTGGCAACGGGCCTAAATTTTGAATGAACCCTTGCAAGTTAGGTATCGCTGGAAAGCGGCACATTTCGTCTACAAATTGCAAGGGACGTAACTCTTCTAGACTTCTTCTCCATAGAGCTACATGGCAGCAACGAAGAGGTAGATTGTATGAGATCTGGTCAGCTGACGCGAATGGACCAATCGGAGAGCTGGAATCGCTACCACAATGCAATGCGGCTTAGAGACAAAATGGCTTCCACATGCGCTGTTGCATTGTCAGTTTAAATACATTTTGCCATGCCTGGACGAAAATCGCACACTGTAGGTGCTTTTAAACTCACGAAAAGCAAGAAAAGAAAGCAACAACTGTCAGCTGCACGAGCTGTGAAGGGAAGAAAGCCTTGTGATGTGGAATCGACGTCAGCCACGTGTGCGAAACGCACTATCAGCGACTGCTACATCGTCATCGGCAGAACCAGTCCCATCTACATCGGCTGCTGAACCACTGGCGTCAAGTTCCAGCTACAGCACACCAGCCCCCTCTACATCTGCTGATGATCCGGCACCATTCTCATCGCGATTGAAATTGGAGAGATTTCGAGAGGAGTATGACATGCCCAGTGCAGCCGACCGAGTGTGGATTCTGACAGAGATCGGTCAGCTCAATGAACTCATTTCGGATGCAGTGTGTCCAAAGTGCTTCGAGAATCGTCTTTCAGTACGAGCTGGCACCCCTCTTGGATTTTCTCGGGAGATGACTATGATTTGTGGACGATGTAGAGAGGTAAGAAAATGATTTCTTCACCTCGCATTGAAAAGAGGCAGGAGAAGAACGTGGGGTTTGAGGTGAACAGGCGTGCTGTGCTGCATTCCCATGAAATTGGTGGTGGGTATGCTGCCTTGCGAAAGTTTTGCACAGTTTTCGGTATGCCTCTTCTCCATGGCAAAACTTTTTCCAGCATTGACAGGAGAGTCTGTGATGCTCTTGCTGCATCAAGGGAAGCCACACTGAACATGACAGTGGACTTTGTGAAATGGCAATACAGAGAGACCCATCATTCTGGCCAACACTCAGCAGAGGAGTTCAGTGAGGAAGACAGTGAGGATGACACAGCATGGGATGAAGATGATGGGATACCATGAATGATAGATCTATAGATGTGTTGTTCGATGGTACATGGCAGAAACGAGGATTCACAACTCACAATGGTGTGGGCGTTGTGATTGATGTCCTCACAGGGTATGCTGTAGACTTCGAGGTGCTGTCAACATACTGCCACGTGTGCACCATGAACAAAGAAAAACTGAGGAAGATGACTGCAGCTGAGAGATGCAGGGGTGATGCAGAGTTTGAACATTGCTGCAAATGAGGTGACCCTGCTTCTGCTGCAGAAAGAAGATGCCAAGAGGAAGAGGAAGGCAGATAAAGCTGCAACTCTAGCTTTCCTAAACAAAAGACGTTCATACCGTGTTGAGCATCTGCATGACATTGCTGCTCAGGAGGATGAAGAGGGACCAATCTATGGCCCAGGCATGCTGGAAGACTCATAGAAGGTGACTGGGAAGCAGAAATTGGCTGTAAATTTGACTGAAAGTCCTTTTTCTGTGACATGGAACATTCCAAAAACTTTGTCGGCTGATTTCTCGGATTGTTGATTTTTCACGATGGTAGCTTCATGAGGAAATCAATAGAAAATTGTGTGTTTGTGCTAGTCACTTTCTGTTTTTTTCATTTTGTAGACAAATGAGTAGTCTGTGATATTACAATGAGAATTTTAAAGAAAAACATTTGGTAAATTTTGCATTTGCTGAAGATTAAAAAAAATTCAAGCCTTACACAAACAGAAAACATATAGTTAAAATTTTAGGTTGTAGAGTTTTTTTTTAACAAGATAGACAAGATGTCTTCATGTAATCTCATGAGCAACATTATTATATGCAAATTAAAATTTGTTTGAAGTTGATATGTAGTCTCTTGATTTTTTAACTGATTTCTTTAAAAATTCATATTTTCCCCCATTTCCGTCATAAAACTATCTTTATCCTCATAAGTACACCAGATACAGCCTTTATTTTAATTTTTTTTGTTTATTCCAAATGAACTAAATCAAAAATCACCATCAAAATTGGAGAGAAAAAAATTGGTAAAAAATTTGTTCTGTAGCTGCCAGGTCTCCCCTTAACCGATTTCAGCTGATTTGTCCGTCGAAATCGCATCCGCACCGTCAAGCTCTTCGCTCACCAGTGTGTGATTTGACTGGCGAAAATCACAGAAAATCGCTTCGGGAATGGCGGACCAAACCGTCGCAACACATGGGTCTTGAAATCGACACTTTCCAGGCAAGATGATAATCTGATTCTCAAAGAAACACTGCACCACAAACAAAATAAGCTCTTTTCACTCTGTCCTCGTTTGAACCAACTGACCCAACCGGCGTGAATATGAAACCAGGTCACCTAGCCAAAGAACCAATCAGGAAGCAGAAGACACACAAGCGTTCAAAATAAACCAATGGGATGCAAGGACAAGTTTTCCTGTCGTGCGCAGCGTGTAAAAATAGATTGAGAGTATCGCGCGAAGCACAGCCTAGAAAACGTCTTTTATTTCTTTCTTTCTTTTTTCCTTTCTTAAATTCCATGACTTTCCATGACTTAAATTGAAATTCCACGATTTTCCAGGCCTGGAAAATGAAAAATCAAATTCCATGACTTTCCAGGTTTTCCATGACCTGTACGAACCCTGTGGAATGGAGGGTTGGTAGAATTGGAGCAGAAATAGAGAACTGAGGTTACAAGGATGGGATGGGTGGATGCAGTAGCCACTGACCTGTGTTTGACAGTCGTCGCCGGTGACGATGTTGCCCACCACTCGCAGTGCTGCAGCTACCACGCTTTGGTGGTTGTACCTGCAAGCAGAGAGGAGGCAAGGTCTCAGATGAGGCAGCCACAATGGCTAGCATCTGACCTGGGTCACAGCTAGGGGCAAGATGACAAGAGAATCAAGTCAATGTACAAGCTCAAGTGCACGTGCTGTGTTCAACAGAGCAAGGCCTGAAAAGCGGGAATGTCCAATGAGGCATGATAAGGACTGTATGGCACCAAAGAATACAATAAAACAGCCGAAGCCCAGGTAGGACTATTTTCCACAGACGAATGGAATGCACATGAAAGCAGCCTTCTTCAAATTGGGGCGATGGTGGCAACTCTGTTGTAAGGCCATAAATAACAAGAAGGGCAAAGCCCATTAGACTCACATGCTTGACCTTGAACTTTGCATGACCTTGACCTTTATGTGACCTTCAAGGTCAAGGTCAAACAACTACACCTACCAATGACATCATACACTAAGAAATGCTTTACACATTTTCCCTACCAAAATACATGTGACCTTGACCCAAGGTCAAGGTCATCCAAGGTCATGCAACACAAAGCTGTTAATTCAAGACATAGGAAGCACAATGGTGCTTATTGGCACTTTCTACCATGAGATATGGTCACTTTTAGTGGTTCACTACCCCATTTTGGTCACATTTCATAAGGGTCAAAGTGACCTTGACCTTTATGATATGTGACCAAATGTGTCTCATGATGAAAGTATAACATGTGCCCCACATAATTATTAAGTTTGAAACAGTTATCTTCCATAGTTCAGGGTCAAGGTCACTTCAAAATATGTATACAATCCAACTTTAAAGAGCTCCTGTGACCTTGAGCTTGAAGCAAGGTCGTCACTGTGTGTGTTTTTGTACGCCTTGTCATTCTACACCATCATGCCAAAGTGGGTGTTGATAGACTTAATAGTCTCCGAGAAAAAGCCAACGTTAAAGTTTTTTTTTACGGATTACAGGACGCCCGGACAAACGGTGACCTTGACCTTGATGATATGTGACCAAATGTGTCTAATGATGAAAGTATAACATGTGTACTACAATGTTATGAAGTTTGGAAGAGTTATCTTCCATAGTTCAGGGTCAAGGTCACTTCAAAATATGTATACAATCCAAATTTAAAGAGCTCCTGTGACCTTGACGCAAGGTCAAGATCACTATGTGTGTTTTTGTACGCCTTGTCATTCTACACCATCATGCCAAAGTGGGTGTTGATAGACTTAATAGTAGAAAAAGCCAACGTTAAGTTTTTTTTACGGATTACAGGACGCCCGGACAAACGGTGACCTTGACCTTGATGATATGTGACCAAATGTGTCTAATGATGAAAGTATAACATGTGTACTACAATGTTATGAAGTTTGGAAGAGTTATCTTCCATAGTTCAGGGTCAAGGTCACTTCAAAATATGTATACAATCCAAATTTAAAGAGCTCCTGTGACCTTGTCCTTGAAGCAAGGTCGTCACTATGTATTTTTTGTGAGGCCTTGTCATCCTACACCATCATGCCAAATTGGGTGTTGATAGACTTAATAGTCTCCGAGAAAAATCCAACGTTAAAGTTTTTTAAGGATTACAGGACGCCCAGACGCCCGGACGGACGACACGGGTGACCTAGTATGAAAGTATAACATGTGTACTACAATGTTATGAAGTTTGGAAGAGTAATCTTACATAGTTCAGGGTCAAGGTCACATAAAAAAATATGTATGCAATCCAACTTTAAAGAGCTCCTGTGACCTTGACCTTGAAGCAAGGTCAATCAAACTGGTATCAAAAGATAGGGATTACTTTGCCCTATAAACCATATATAGGTCAGGTATCCATCTCAAAAACTTCAGTCAAAAATTGGGAAAATTTGAAAAATGGCTGTTTTTTAGACGGCCCCTGCGACCTTGACCTTGAAGCAAGGTCAAGTCACTATATATGTTTTTGTATGCCTTGTCATCATACACCATCATGCCAAATTGGGTGTTGATAGACTTAATAGTGTCCGAGAAAAATCCAACGTTAAAGTTTGTACGGACGCCCGGACGCCCAGACGGACGAAAAGGGTGAGGTCATAGACTCACTTTTGCTTCCCATGTGAGTCAAAAAAGGGGAAAAATTGTGGTTACAACTTACAGTAACTGGACAACACAACTTTTTTTTTGATAATGAGAAAAAAAAGGTGGAAAAAAAGGAAAGAAATAAATTCATGGTAAACAACAAACAGCATTTAGAGGGTGGATATTAGCCTGTTTTAACCTTTAGAGCGCCGCTGTCGACTTGAGTCGACACAGCGTACATTCCCCAGACGTCCGCTGTCGACACAGGTCGACAAGCGATAGTGACGTGCTCTGTTGACTTGCCTAACGCTCCCTTCGAGTAATGCTGTTCTAAAAATATCACAGTCATGTGCAGTGATCACGTGGCAACGAGATCCGCCATTTTGATTTTCGAATGGGCGCGTTGCGAATTTTCAGTGAATTTTTTTCATGAAGTTTGTCTTCGCCGTTTTTGAACAAAACTTTTTTCTTAGCCAGTATGGCGACTGACGAAGAAATTGAAGCGCTTGTGGAGTTATTTTTCGATTCTGACTCTCAGAATATGAATTCGAAGGCTTTACTGACATTGATGTGATGGGAGAGAGAGCAAGCACGTGCTTCGAGTTCGACCGATCGATGTGTCGTGGTCTGTAGATCGACAGGAGCTGAGGAGGAGCGGAGGCTTGATTCAGATGAAAATTACTCGGCTGACTTCCCTAGCGAAAGTAACTGTAGGATTTTTTGTTTTGTTTTACACTAAAACATTTTCAGATGTATTTCCAAGTAATCAAAAGCTGTTGTATTCTTGAATCAATAGAGCAGTGTAGGAAAACACAGTGCTTCTACCGATGGCGATGTGTTGTGGTCTGTAGATCGAGTCCTGAGTGGATACTTGATTCAGATGAAAATTACTCGGCTGACTTCCCTAGCGTAAGTAATTGTAGGATTTTTTGTTTTGTTTTAGTTTTACCCTAAAACATTTTCAGATGTATCGCCATTACTTGGAGACTCTATGCACTTTTGCATTTTCATCAAAACCTGTTGTATTCTTGAATACATAGAGCAGTGTAGGAAAACAGTGAATTTGTTTTTTTTTTTGTTGCTGTCTGTGTTCCAATATTTTTTAGCAGCTGAAAAAACATTCTATGGTATTTTCATTAATTGCACCGTGTAGGCCATCCATTTTTCTACTCACCCTCCAAAAATCTACTTCAAAGCTTGAATAGGTAATAAATGATGATTTTTTAAGTAAACGTGGTGTCGAATTTGACCACACACACAAAAATTTGTGGTTCTGGGGTAAAGCAATGACGAAAATTAGCGGCGCTCTAAAGGTTAAAATGTGTCTTTGTTCATGGAAATTAAGAAAACAAAATGCAACCAGCCAAACCATGCTTTTGGTAGAACCCGTACTCCTTCAGATGCACCTCCAGCAAAACACATTCTGTTTCACAATCAGCAAAGCAAAAATTGAGCTGTGCAATCTGAAAAGAACGGACCTTATTGCACAAGCAGCAAAGCATACAGTTTCCAGCACAAGCAGCAAAGCACACGGTCCATTACACCCCTGGATAAGTACTCACATGAGAAGCTCCACTAGACGTCTGCAGACTCCAGAGTCAATCACTGCCTGGATCTTCTCGTTGGGCCCATCAGAGAGGTAGGACAGTGCCCAGCAGGCGTCCGCCAGCACATCCTTGTCCGTGTGAAACAGCAGCCGGGACAGCACTGGCAGAGCTGGGCTCACCTGCACCAGAAGACAGCTGTTGTTAGGGAAACTACGGCCACAACATGGTGTGCAGGTGTACATGCCTTCACTAATGACTATCAATCATGGACTATTTCAGACTCCTGTAAGACAAAATTCAGTCGGCTATGTGATGACATGCTCTGGTGTCAATTGCGGATCTCTCCAATAAAGTTTGTCTTGCATGATAAAGGAAAAGACAGATCGCAGAGATTGACTAAATCAGTAAATGAAGGGATTACTGGTTTGACAGTCTATTAGCCTGTGTAGGCTATGTATGGTCGCTAAACACGACCAATCACACGGGCAAGTCGAGTTGGAGCAAGTCACGCATCGATTTCCCCAGTTATTCACCTTGAGCAAATCATTTGGGGATACATGGTGGGTCCATCCCTACCCTTAACCCTCGCGGGGACCACAGAGAAGGGTTACTGTTGGCAAGGCTTAAGTATTGTCAGACAAAGAGGAAACAGTACTGAGGAATACTGATAACTTGGCCAAATGACTAAGCAATACCTCAGAGTAAGTACTGTGAGCTATGGAAAAAAGTGTATACAAGGGCAGAGAGCACCTGAGACCATGGAAGGCTGGGCACAAAGTCAGATAGGCAAAAACAGAGGAGGGGGAAAGAGTACCTTGGCAAACTCTGGTGGGGGGTTCTTGCCACGACACAAGTTGGAGAGACACCACACTGCGTTTCTGGTCATGGACAAGCTGACGTTTTTGCTTAGCAGTCTGCATGGAGTAGAGAAAGGAGAACTTTGACCATCTTTGAATGAGTACATGACAAAAATATCTAGAGCAGAATCAGTCAATGTGGAAAGGCCCTATGAAATAATTAGCATCAAACACCATCTTCCCCCTTCCATGGAAAGTGTACTCTTCTTCCAATCATCAATTAGCAGTCTCACTCAATACACAGTTTCTGCCCATTTGCATTCCATTTACATTCCACTTACATTCTTCCCAGCTATTACTTAAGATCAACCCCAAGATCAAATATTTGAACAAGTGCTCAGGTCGATGATTCACTCTATTGCATTCACAGACACGTCCCCCTGATGGAGGCCTGTGCATTACGACTGAATACTCACTGCAGGAGGGGTACCAGGATGCCCTCACCCAAAACATAGTCTCTGCACTCGGGGCTATCTCCAGCAATGTTACCCAACGCCCACACAGCCTGGAAAAATGTCATGTGGCATCATAACCCACAAATCTCAAACACAGGTATTAATGGATGGTTGATGGACTTTTACGGCCTATCAGCCTTTGTAGGCTATGTAATGCAATTCAGCATTCAAAGCACAGGAACAATTTAGGTACGTGCAAATCAAGTCATGATGTCTCTAGTTAATTGCCTCTTACAAATCATGCAGGGAGACTTGGTGGGTCTATCCTTATCTCCAACCAACAGGATAGCTCACAATGTAAGAACAGTCCACACGACAAGAAAAAGAAAATAAACACACACACACACATTGTGAACCTCCCAGATCCATGTTGGTGACATAACTTACCTGCTCCTGCACATCCTCAATTTCAGAACTAAGAAGGTGGATAAATATAGGAACAGCTCCAGCATCGATGACAACTCGTGTCTGCAGTGAGGTTCCAGAGGCAATGTTGGTCAGCGCCCAGGCAGCCTCAAACTGCAAATGAGAAAGAATCCTGTCATCCTTCCTGCACACATCTTGTCAACCTTCCACACGGCCATGAGCTTTACAGCAACCTGCAATGTTCTACTGACATCATTCACATACGACTGTGCCGCAATGAAGTTGCAAGTAAACTGATCAGCAACATCAAATCTACATGTTTCCGTAACTATCAATTTCAACACCTGACTTGGAGATGGAAAGTCAAGAGGTTTAGGATAGGCCAGGCAGAATGGCAGGGAGAAAAGACTGCAGTTCAACACAAGACCACTGCCTACTGACCATAGCACTTGATAAAACAACCAAAATATGTTAAGTTCTTGTCTTGTTAAAATAAGACAAGTTAGAGACAATAGGATACAAGATGTCAGAGTTGCACAACTTTTTGTTAAAAGTCTTTGTTAAGCACAAGACCAAGATGGAAAAGCACATACTTACAGCGAAGTGAGCATGAGTGAGATGGAGAGGAGAACATTACAGATGTGGGAGGAGAACTACAGTTCCAATATGAAGTCCACTCACATCACATCACAACAGAGTACAACAATACCTTTGTCCTCACCTGCAGCGACCAGCAGCCATCTCGCTTCAGAAATTCCACAAAGCGAGGAACAATGCCAGTTGCAATGACCTCATCAATGGGGGGATTGGGCTCTGGAGAAGGAAACCAGGAAATCATTCAAGACTAGTTCCACAGTCAAACAGCTTTTGATTGGCTCAAATGGTTTTTTTCAAGTTCCACTACCTGCCTCTCTTTCTCTTATGTGTTTACTCTCCTATGACATGCCTCTAACATCTTACAGGTCAATTATCAAATGCATAATTAGTGAAATCCTAAACCGATTGACAAAAAATTATTCATGGACGATTTCACCAAAAAGAACAACACTGAGGATATCTTCCCAACCTATTCATTCTGGCTTCCATAATGGCTCTGATGAATATCAATCTAGCCAAAGAAACTCTCCTACTTAATTATATTTGGAAGCATTAAAACTTAGCAAGTCCACGAGAGAGAGAGAGAGAGAGAGAGAGAGAGAGAGAGAGAGAGAGAGAGAGAGAGAGAGAGAGAGAGAGAGAGAGAGAGAGAGAGAGAGGGAATGCATGAAAACACATGTGCTCGCGCGCACACACACATCTACCTCTGGAGAGCAGCTTGCGGAACTTCTGGGTGGCAGCCTCCTGTTCTTCCTGGTTTTCACTGTAGAGTGCTTGCACCATTTCTACAGAGATTCCACCCTGGAAGGCCAAGACAGCACATTGCAAGAAAACACTTACACACACACACCAAAAAAAACCCAACCCACCAAACCACACATTGTTGTCTCAGATGCAGCCTATATAGCCAAGTCAGTACAACAACATCGAACTCCCATAGTTTCAAACACCATCACGGTATCTATATGTCCACTGAGATTCCACTGCATCAGCAAAGTGAGCATCAACATCGGCAAACAAGATGGGCTGACAAAGCATCATAGGTAGAACCTCCTTAGCAATACATGGATTGGGGCTGTTTAGATCCTTGGAAAATTCCAGAAAAAAATGCACACTTCACTCAAGTCTCCTGAAATACAGCTCTGTGATGGTAAACAGAGTACAGCAAGCACGCAACAATCACGACAAAGTGTTCTGACTTGTAATCATAAAAGCCCATGTGAAGCAGTAACATTTTTCAGGTTTGATGACGTTCTCAGTATAAATGTCATAGGGGATTGACAGAATAAGTTAAAGAGATCCTCAGGCAGTGAACAGAACTGACCTCCCATTTAACATCCAGGTGCTCCATCAACAAAGCTACTGAGGTTCTTCACATAATCCATCAACAGCTAACTCATAGTATAGTACTGCTACTTTGGCCTCCAGATCTCAAAACAGCATCTACTGGTCTTTTCCAGCAGTCATAGGTTTCTTCCTCAACACTTGTCTGCTCTGAGAGTCAAAAGAGAAACTTCATAATACATGTAGCCAAAACTCTATCCCATACAGAACAGAAATGGAATTGGAGGGGAACTTATATAATTAGGTCTCGGCAGCCTCTATGCAGCTATGCGGGAAACGCCAAAATTGCTTGAAATTTTGCCTTTTCTCATAAGAGATTTCTGCATTCTGTTTTTAATCCCATGTTTAATATTGCTTGAAAAACAAAGTTTGAATCTTCTTCTATTGATTGCAGCTAATTAATATTAGTTTAATGCAGGAATGCAAGTGTAAAAATTAATTAGAAAAGCAATCCCACATGCTGAAAGCGCAGCGCTGGCCGCCATTGGTTTTCAGTCTCGCGTGGTTGCCGGAATCGGGTCACCGTGGAAAATTCCATTGCATGTGTGTAAAAGTTTCATTCATGGTATGCAAATGAGTTGAGGTTGAAAGAGGAATGATTCAGCTTTATTTTTGTATATTTTATTTCTTCAATGATTCTGCGAAGTTTGTCAGATTTTTGATTAAAAGCATCGCTCTAAAAACATTGAACTTTGAAGAGGATTTTCATAAAATTTAATGAATCTGGCCTACACATTACTGGTAGCGTCGGAAAGGTCGTTTTTTGCCGGTTTTAATGTCATACGAAACTAAGAGCTACGGCGTATGCGCGCAAAACGCCAACCAATCAAAGCAGACCACCCCGAAATCGTCCTTCATTCAATTCTCAACATGGCCGACACGGAAAAATCTCCCGCACCACCTGTTTTACTTCGTCATTTTTCCTGAAAATCTAACGATATTTCAGTAAGTGAAGCATTTATTTTAAAAAGAAGAATCTTTTGGTTGTTTATGTCGACGGATTATTGATTATTTTCCGTAAAAATATTTGAAAATGACGTTGAACTCTCAGTCGATTTTGGACAAAGACCGATTGCAGATCTGATGCGCCGGTTGTCCTCTTTTTGAAGTCACAGAATTTTTTTTTGTCAAAGTAACTGGTCAAAATATTGCACCTACTGATGGAGGAAAACGTTTTAAGGCCAGACACGGCAGCTGTTTTAGACCAAAAAAGTGATTTTCGGATTTTTGCAGAATTTGCTTCCTCAACATCTAATCTATCGACTCCAACAATAACATCTTGTAAAAAAAATAGGCAAAAGTCGTTAAAACATTATTACAAAAGCGTGGGCTTGGATATTTATGCTAAGGATTCTGAAACATGGCCATTTTTAAAGCCCTCAAACGCATAGCAACGCTTTGGGAAATATGCGATGTTTGGTACCACCAGATAGCTCACGTTTCGAAGCTGTGTTGCCCTGCACTGTCGACAAAAATAGACTTCACTGCGATTGGTCACCAGCATTTGAATGAGCGGCAATGTTTGCGATAGATTTCCATATAAGGCTACGCATTACTATTTCATTGATAGCGTAAGCGTCTGGTTCAAAGTTTAGCCAATCAGAGCACAGCAAACACCTCGTCGATTCACTCGGCCTGCCCACAATGCACCGCGGTTGTAAACAATATGGCTGCATTGTTCCACGCGACTTTTGACTGTTCATCATATTTCAAGGCTATTTCTCGAAATTGATTACTGTTACAATTGTGTTGAGCAAAGAGAATGCCTCGTCCACAGAAACAAAAGCGTCGCCTGCAAGCAAAGCAAGCAGCTGCTGCTAAAAAGGCCAAGACTGAAGGGTTGAATGAGTCAGTGTTACGAATATCAGCTTCAAGTCGAACTTCGAGTCCGCCGGTTGTTCTCTGCAATAACATATATATTATTAGATGAAATATATTTCATCAATGTGAATTCAAATGGAATATTTTTACTTCTGTGTGCTGCATATGTATACTTGTAAAAAAGGCCAAGACTGAAGGGTTTAATGAGTCAGTGTTACGAATATCGGCTTCGAGTCGAACTTCGAGTTCGCCGGTTGCTCTCAGCAATAACGTATATAATATTATTAGGTGAAATATATTTCATCAATGGGACTTCAAATGGAATATTTTTACTTCTGTGTGCTGCATATGTATACTTGTGAAAAATCACCCTGGATTTTGCTGTCTGCATGGAGCAGGGACCATCAATCTGTAAGTGTTGTTCTAGCCTTCTTTCTTCTCCTTTTTCTCCGTTTTGTGCTCTGTGTGCGTCTTGGTGTCTTCAAATCCCTAAGGCTCAGTAAGTTTTGAAGATAAATACTTCTACTTTGGCACACTGCTAGTTTGGATATTTTTGAAGATAATTACGTTTGCTCATTGACTTAAACCATGTAGTTTCTTCATAAATCATAATCAGGCGGTTAAAACACACACCCATGTAGGCTTTTTTATAAAAATAAATAAATAAAAATCCATAACCATCCAAATGCATTGAAACAACGTAAATATGGGACCATTGAGGAATTAAACCAATTGCAAGAAACAAAATTGAAATCAGTTTGATAGAATACAAGTTATAGGCTTTTGATGTTTTTTGTTTGGCGGCCATTTTGGATCGTTGCCATGGAAACTGATGACATATATTATCAGGCATTATCATTTTTTAGCTCCTACATCAGTATACATTTGTTGACTAAAAAGAGATACAAAACAAATGACAGCAAACTTGGTCCAACATTAGCTGCCATGTCTGGCCTTAAGGGTATTTGTGTATTGATGCAGTTTGTTTTTCATAGTTTAGATGCATAAAACGTGATTTCAAACACAAGTGGTTGAACCGGAAGTTGTGAATCGAAGCCTTTCTGTCATCTGCTACACTGTTTCCACAGAACTCAGCTAGTTGCAACTGGCAGCTAAAACATTCTTCTTTTTTTAAATTTCAGCTCCCCATATTAGATTGAGTTACAGTATGGGTTGTTAGCATTTACAAAGTATGATTTTTGTTTTGTTTTAGGGGATGATGTTCAGTTGGAGCAGATGGGAAAGTACCCGAGTTGTGGAAGAGGCCGCCGCCCCAAATTGGACCAACAAATCCTCACAGGAAAGTTGTTACTACAACTGGAACGTCAGTTTACTGACGTTGACCCTCTTTTGCATATTTTTGTAAATGACTATTGTTACAACTATAGAATCTTGTGTTGATTCTGAATCTTTTTTAGTTGTTTGATATGTACATAAACTGTAGACCAAATTTGAATACTCTTGAGTCTTGTCTGCTGTTCATGTGAAGTTCAATTTTCCAGTTTTACCGCTGAAACGGGCATAAATTCTTCATAATTATGTTTTGCAATTTCTGACTATTGAATTACTTGTGAATGTTTTTGAGCTGCTTAGTATGTGCATAAATTGCATACCAAATTAGAAAGCTGACCCTTGAATAGATTTGAAGATAATTGTCTTTAAGTTCACTTTTTCCACTGTGCGACCACTAAAAACTTGCGCTATTTTACTTTCACAAGCACAATTAGTTATAACTACTAACTAAAGTATTGAATTTGAATGTTTGTCTGTTGCATATTGTGTCCATAAACTACTGGCCAAATTTGAATACTCAGACTGCCATAGTTCTGAAGATATTGGTCTTTAAAGTGAAATTTAGTTAAAAACTGCCGATTTCTGTCGTGGAAATTGAGGATTATGTCAATTTTGAAGCCCTATAACATTTTTCCCACTAAAGTGTATTGCTAAAAAACAAATAGGCTTAACCTTTAGAGCGCCGCCGGCGCCTTGACGCGCCACAGCGTACATTCCCCAGACGTCCGCCGGGGTATCAGTGCGACAAGGGATAGTGACGTGCTTTGTTTACTTGCCTAACGCTGCCATCGAGTCATGCTGTTCTAAAAATATCACAGTCACGTGCAGGGATCACGTGGCAACGAGATCCGCCATTTTGGCGATTGAGATAGCGTGGGCGAATTTTCTGCGAATTTTTTCACGAAGTTGCGTCTTTGTCGTTTGTGAACGGGACATTTTTCTATGCCAGTATGGCGACTGATGAAGAAGTTGAAGCGCTTGTGGAGTTATTTTTCGATTCTGACTCTCAGAATATGAATTCGAAGGCTTTACCGACATTGATGTGATGGGAGATGGAGGGATGTGCTTCGACGATGTGTGGTGGTCTGTAGATCGAGACAAGCGAAAGCTTGATTCAGATGAAAATGACTTGGCTGACTCCCCTAGCGTAAGAAATTGTTGGATTTTTGACTCACATGCGGAGCAAAAGTGAGTCTATGTACTCAGCCGTGACGTCCGTCCGTCCGTCCGGGCGTAAAAAACTTAAACGTTGGATTTTTCTCGGAGACTATTAAGTCTATCAACACCAAATGTGGCATGATGGTGTATGATGACAAGGCCTCAAAAAACATACATAGTGACTTGACCTTGCTTCAAGGTCAAGGTCACAGGAGCCATAAATGTGGTCTCAAAAACAGTCGTTTTTCACATTTTCCCAATTTTCTCCCACGTTATTGAGAATGGCGACCTTAGCTACAAGTGGTATATAGGTCAAAGCAAGCCCTATCTATTGATACCAGTTTGGTTGACCTTGCTTCAAGGTCAAGGTCACAGGAGCTCTTCAAAGTTGGATTGTATACATATTTTGAAGTGACCTTGACCCTGAACTATGGCAGATAACTGTTTCAAACTTAATAATTATGTGGGGCACATGTTATACTTTCATCATGAGACACATTTGGTCACATATCATCAAGGTCAAGGTCACTTTGACCCTTATGAAATGTGACCAAAATGTGGTAGTGAACCACTGAAATTGACCATATCTCATGGTAGAAAGTTCAATAAGCACCATTGTGCTTCCTATGTCTTGAATTAAGAGCTTTGTGTTGCATGACCTTGGATGACCTTGACCTTGGGTCAAGGTCACGTGTATTTTTGGTAGGAAAAAATGTGTAAATCATTTCTTAGTGTATGATGTCATTGCTAGGTTTAGTTTGACCTTGACGGTCACCTGAAGGTCAAGGTCACCTGAAGGTCAAGGTCAAGCATGTGAGTCGTATGGGCTTTGCCCTTCTTGTTTGTTTTGCTTTACCCTAAAACATTTTCAGATGTATTTCCAGGTAATCAAAAGCTGTTGTATTCTTGAATAAATAGAGCAGTGTAGGAAAACAGTGCTTCGACCGATGTCAGTTGTGGTCTGTAGTTCAAGACTGAGAGGAGCGGAAACTTGATTCAGATAAAAATGGCTCGGCTGACTTCCCTACTGTAAGTAAGTGTAGGATTTTTTTTGTTTTAGTTTTACCCTAAAACATTTTCAGATGAATCTCCATTACTTGGAGACCCTATCTATGCACTTTTGCATTTTCATCAAAAGCTGTTGTATTCTTGAATACATAGAGCAGTGTAGGAAAACACAGTGAATTTGTTTGTTTTTTGTTGTTGTCTGTGTTCCAATATTTTTTAGCAGCTGAAAAAAACATTTTATGGCATTTTCATTAATTGCGCCATGTAGGCCATCCATTTTTCTACTCACCCTCCAAAAAAACTACTTCAAAGCTTGAATAGGTAATAAATGATGATTTTTTAAGGCTAGCTCCAACCCTCCCAAAATCATCATTTTCATGAATAAACTCGATTTTCGTTTTTTGGCACGGAAGTCATCTTCATCCAAGCACAAACCATTTCAGAAAATATGAAACTTAAACATTTTACCGAATTATTTTTAAATCATTTTTTTAAATCAAGGGGGTGTGGCTTTTAAAAGCTCATTAATTATGCAAGAAACAGAAAATGTCATATCTCGAAAACTATGCAACCGATTTCGATACTTTTTTCGTCAGATTTCTTCTTTTGGAGAGCCTGTATGAAAGCAGTTCTCTGATTGGTTCCCTGAATAGAATCCTCCAATCAGCAGGCAGCTTTCTTCGCCGTCTTGCTAGATCACTTCTACACCGACGAACGCCGAACGCGCTCATGAATTCTGACTGAATTCACTTCATGGAATTACTTTCTGGCCGCAAATCACCTTCTTGACAGGTATGTATTACTTTGCATTTCCTAAAGATATTCCACAGTGGTGTATAAGTTGATAAACAAGCTTGCATTCTTCGATCTCAATGATTCAGTTTCTTGACCTGAGTCGACAACTTCGCTGCAAATTCAGACGGGATTCCGTACGTGCCGTCAGTCTCAAGTATTCAGTTTACAGAATTGTTGTGGTTGGTGATGTTGATCGAATAATTACTGAAAGCATCTAGGAATGAGTTTTAATAGTGTGTTTAGTCCTCTTTGTTCGCTGAACTATTGGTTTTGAATTTGTTTACTTATTGGTGTATGTATGCTTTTTCAGATGCCTCGCAAAAGGTCAACTAGGAGTGATGAAGCACAGCCTCCTCCACCCAAGAAGAAAAGGGGGATGCCTCGCAAAACGTCAACAAGAAGGGGCGATGAAGCACAGCCTGTTCCACGCAAGAAGAAAAAGGGAAAATCAAGGGCTTTCAGAGGAAACCAGTATGTAGAGGTCTCCTCCAAGAAACAAGAGGCTAAACCAGTGGCCTCTACATCAACAGTTGGTGGAAGAGCAACACCATCGACATCAGCAGGAGGTGGGAGAGCAACACCATCAACATCAGCAGAAGGTGGGAGTGCAGACTCAACAGGCTACAGACTGATAGACATTGAAGTACTAACAGACTTTATCCAAACATTTCCCTGCAGGACTGAAGGCTGTGGAAGTACAGACTATAGTGTGTCTGAGCAAAGAGTGGGACTGTCTTTCACATTGCAAATTGCCTGTAATGCATGTGGTGCAGATTTCAAACTGTCAAATACAAAGCTGGACCATTTGAATATGAGATTTGCATTGTCCATGTTCAGCATAGGGTGCCATTTTGAACAGGGAAAGAATTTTTTTTCCAACATGAATATGCCACCTCCAGTCAGTGATGAGTCATTTGCTAAGTACAGAGACAAAATTGCATTTGACCGCCTTGACAAAATGAGAATGAAGAGGTATGAGAGACAAACCTCAGAGTCAGCCAAAAAGGAAAGGAAGAAGAGAAAGCTTGCAATGTATTCCACAAAGGGTGGGGACAGCTCCTATGAAGCAGGGGCTCACTAGCTGGACACTTTGATGTGTTTCAGATGTAATAAAGACTTTGAACCTGATTTTCTCGGTTTCTCTTTTTTTCTGCTTTGTGTTGACCTTTAATGGAAGATAACTTTGTATGTGTGCTTTTAATCATCCTGAAAATTTGCATGCTTACTCAAAAGAGATTTATAATGAAACCCTAGCAAATTCATTACAATACAGACATTTTCAAGTGAAATGTGAAACCTTATGTGGAAGAAAACCCGTTTAAAATTGTCTAATTTCGTACGTATATTGATTAAAATTATGTGAAAATTTTAATTTTTTGTTCAGAACAAAGAAAGTGACAGGGCTTCATTATCATAATCTAAATTATATTGTAACAAGTTTTCATGCAGATCACCAATATATTTCCACAGATATCAGTGTTCTAAAGATGTGCTATTTTTAGCTACATCTGCTTTTTTCCCCCCCAAATGACCTTGACCTAGAAAATTTTTTTTGGTGGATTTTGAAAGCTCTTACCACCATCTTCAAACTCACCAAAAATCAGAATCCTGCAAGTAATATTACAGATTTGCTTGCCTATGGGTTGGAGCTGGCCTTAAGTAAACATGGTGTCGAATTTGACCACACATAAAAAAATGTGTGGTTCTGGGGTAAAACTATGACGAAAATTAGTGGCGCTCTAAAGGTTAATCTATATATGTACATCGAGGCATGAAAATGGGTTTTGAGGCCTCTGTGTCCCTTATTATTAGAACTACAGACCTGTTAACATGCCCCCCCCCCCCCCCCCCCTTCCCGGCAAAAGTCATTTTGAAGCCACTTTGGCATGATATCTCTGCTTTATCCTTCCTGCAGGCATGTTTCTTATTGCAGATTCTTACTGGCAGCAACTTCTATTTTAAGAATATGTCAATATCTGAACTGTGCTGTATTAGTGTAAACAATGATAAAGTTGTAAAATTGCTGAAATCTTTGTTTATTTTGACCTTTGCTCAGGGTCGCGACTTTGATGAGCAATATCTCGGGAACTAATAAAGCTAGCCACTTACTTTTGGGGGTGTTTTTCTTGTTTTTGTTACCACTTTCCATAAAAACACATTTTATAAACAAAAGCACAACTCTAATTTTTGACTGCCGGCAGTGGTGGAGGCCGGAAAAGATCACATAGAGGCCAGAAAGAGAATGAAAGAAAGACACACAAACTCACAGTGGTGGAGGAGATGAGGGGTTCCTGGATGTCACCGAAGCCCAGTTCATCCTGGCCAACCAATGGCATCGCCACATTGCGCCGCTTGAAAATCTGGAAGCCAGACACAGACAGGCATAAACTATCAATACTACAAACATTCTGAGTTGTTAAATGCAAAAAGCATTCAGATCATTTGCATGAACTTACCTGGAGCATAGAGAGAAGTTAATTCAGTTTTGTACAGGATGTGAAACAACTGATTACACAAGCAGCGTGTGGATTCAATGATGCTGAAACTTGCTCAGATGTACATGTATCTAAATCCTGTGTAAAGTTTAGCGGGGATTGGTCAAGAGACTACTCATTTCAAGCAGTTTTCTGTTGATTGGTTACCTATAAATAAGACCAATTGTATCCTTGTGCATTACTTTTAGATACTGACCTATTTCTATATCAGACCCAGACTTATTCTTCAGAAAACTGATTCTCATGCAAACTGTGAGAGTGAAGAACTGTTGTGTCCAAAATTTCCGCAGCACCAAATTTCTCCACAGCCAACTTGCAAAAACATGGGAAAAGAAAAAGTGCACACAACTGAGCTATAAGATAGTATCATCAAAGACATCATTGATATCATATTATTGAGTGGTGATCAGCTATTTCAGACAACCAGTCAGTGGCCATCTTCGCACGGGATTTAGCCACAATCCTCAGATGCCCTGCACAAGCCACAGCATCAACTACACCTTCCTCACGTACTGCTGTATCTGAAATTCAGTGTTCTGACACTTCCAGAATATCCAAGAATAACATTATCATGCATCTATTGATATATATATATATATGGGTCATTCTCTGGAGCTGGGCTTAATCTTGTGACATTAACCCCAAAAAATAAATCCTATCAAAATTTAATAAAAACTAGTGTAAGTGAAGTTTAGGGTGTAATGTTCATGATTATATAAGGTAGAAGCTATTCCATGAGCTAACATGAACGCTACAGGGGATCGACTGATGCTGAATTGAAAGATCACCATTGTCGCCATTTTCGTCTTCCACCTTACGCAAGAGAGAGCAATCAGCTGTATTTTCAAAATAAAGCAATCGCCGATGTTTTTTTGTTATCAATTTATTTAAAAAGTTATTCGGTAAGACAATCATGCGTACTAGGCATGTTTGTTCGTATAATGGACATTTAAATCAGGTGAAATAGGTTGTTTTGCATCTTCGACGTAACTCGGAATCAAAACATTCGTACATCATTGTCTTCCGCATTACACTAGTGAGGGTAAAGCACAACGAAAGGAAAATAAAATGTTCAGTGAATCATAATGCAAAAGTATGTGAATCATTGGATTGTGTAATATTTAAACGATACACTCAATGTTATTTATAGTGAATATGTGTACGTAAAAGATTATTTTTCCTACAATGTGTGCACACGATGTCCAGATGCAAAAATAGTCCGCTTTAAAACCTGTCGATTCGAATCTCTGTAACCTTTTCAAATCAATACTTTTCAGGTTTATTATCGAAGGAAAGGGTTTCTTTAATACAATAACTAGTTATCTATACAAATTCAGCAGTTAATTTAGATAAATTCTTGCCGTATTGAGGTAGACCAGGCTGTAGATCAACGACGTAACACAAATGTACCGCATGGAAACGAAATTCAAACCGTGAACTAAAACTACACAACCACGTGGAAGATGGGACAGTTAACGTACTTATCCTTCCGCCGAAGCCCGCAGTTGAAAGCAATAAAAATAGTGCCAAATATTAGAACCCATTATAGTAAAATCTTCCCATTAATGACTACCGACGTAACATCTCAAACTGGAAACGAAATTTACCCCTAATCTTTAGTCACAAAATCCACAGCTTAACCGCATAATTATGGTTCTAAATTTAGTTAGTTGCGCAATAATATTTCAGTGCGTAGTTGACTGTGGAACGTAGAGTCAACGCTTGAACTTGATTGGGAGGGAAAATAATTTCAAACACTGGATCACTAGGTGGAAACGAATGTTACGTCGCTGATGGAACAAGGGTATTGTCGTATATCTTACATACAAATAAACTTTAGGTAAAAGTATCAATTGAAATTTAAACTATATCCATCATACACTTGTTTCAACTTTTTAGAAGTTGTTTACACGTTTAAAATACACTGCATCCAGCCTCTTGATATAAATACGTCAAGCGATGTCACAAACGCAGCCGCCATTTTCGAACATTATTGCACACATTTTATTTAATTACAAACAAAGCAATGAATAAATCAACACAAAAAGCTCTCAGATTATCTTTTTAATCATTTTTTATTACAAACAACGTCAATTCTTAGCAAAATATGGAAAATGTAAAGTATATTATTGTTTTCAAATGGGGACCCACACATGGCACACAACTTCAGAGAATAACCCATATATATTTTTTTTCAGCAATCAAAGAATAATACTAATAGTTGCAAAATATATTGTTTTCATCCATATATAAAAATATATCTTCTTTCTTTCAAAGTCGAGGAAGACGACTCGCTGTGCCATCATCTGTGGATGCACATATGGCTCCGAAGACCAAACTCCGAGGCACACAGGCGGCTGCAGGTGGGGCAAGGCACACCGGTCTGGACAGAGGTTGAAGCAGCTCTGTGTCGCCTTGCTTGCGCGGCTTCAAGACAACAACTGCGGTCATTTTCAAAAGGTCTTGCAGCTTTTCGGGTGGTGGCACGACAGAAGGTTCTGTCGGCAGCAGTGGCCTCCAGGTGCCGTGGTTAGAGATTTGCCCATTTGATGTTCGCCTTGAGATTGTCCTTGTGTCTTTTCTTTGGACCTCCTTGGTTCCGACCTCCCTGTGCCAACTCGCCATAGAAGAGCTGCCAAGGGATTCTGGACTCCTCCATTCCGATGACATGCCCGGACCATCTAAGCTGGGCATTGATGATCTTGGCTTCAATGCTAGTGGAGCCGGCTCTGTCAAGGACCTGGTTGGTGATGCGGTCCTTTCAGCTTATCCGCATGATTGACCGCATACACATACAATTATCTACCGGCTGCTATGGCTGGAGGTCAACTAGACCTGAATTCTCTGCATCTAATGAGAAAACAAAATGCGTCTCTGACGAGGAAAGCCACATAAACCTGGTTATTTTCCTTTTCCTGTGACCTGTTCCTCATAGATTTTATTTTCATCTACAAGTTTTCTCAACCTGTTATTAAACATAATTATACCCAAGAAAATGTGTGTCAACATTAATGAAGTAATCCTGATTGCTTTACCTGTTCATCCCGCTTTTGTTTTCTTAGCTGAATTCCTTCCTCCTCTCGTCTGCGACGAAGTTCCTGGGAGTCAAGAGCTTTGTTCTTGTAGTGTTTCAGGCGGTGGTTGGTGGGTGCAGTTGCTTCAGACATCTTCCAGACAGACGAAAATCATGCCAACAGTGAATAGCTTACTACCATAAATGGATGAGACTGTACAGGAATCTTGTGAAATGGGTAGACAAGGAGGACATGGTGGAGGTAGACATGAAAGAGGAGGAAGAAGAGGAAAAGGATGAGGAAAGGGAGGAGAAAAAGGAAGAGGAAAATGATATGCTCAGCATCAGCAACAGGAGGAGGAGGAATAGGAGGAGGAGCAGGAGGTAGAGGAAGAGGGGGATGAAGGGGGGGTCAGGGGGTGAGGAGGAGGGGGGAAGTAGGGAGGAGGGTTAGGGGGAAGAAGAGGATTAGGTATTGGGGAGGAGGTGGAGGAGGAGGATTAGGTGGTGGTGGTGATGGTGGTGGTGGTGGTGGTGGAGGAGGAGGAGGAGGAGGAGGAGGAGGAGGAGGAGGAGGAGGAGGAGGAAATGGGGGGAAGAGGAAGAAGATATGGGAGGAGGAGGAAGATATGGAAGGAGGAGGAAGGCATGGGAGGAGGAGGAAGATATGGGGAGGAGAAGACATGGGAGGAGGTGGAAGATATTAGAGGAGGAGGAAGACTTGGGAGGAGGAAGATATGGAAGGAGGAGGAAGATATGGGAGGAGGATGAAGATATGGGAGGAGGAGGAAGATATGGGAGGAGGAGGAAGACATGGGAGGAGGAGGAAGATATGGAAGGAGGAGGAAGATATGGAAGGAGGAGGAAGATATATATCCATGACACATTCTCTGAGTGATGAGGGGGAAAGGTTGTGACAAGTGCTTTCCAAAAATTACACTAAATTTCACCTGAAACATTTGCTTCAAACAAGGACATGGACCACTACTTGCTTCTGCTCAAGTTTTGGCAATGTTTAGGTCAATAGTGACAAGAGCATACATGGGAGAAGGAAGATATATGGATGGAGGAGGAAGATATGGATGGAGGAGGAAGATATGGATGGAGGAGGAAGATATGAGGGGAGGAGGAGGAAGATATGGGGGGAGGAGGAGGAAGATATGGGGGGAGGGGGGGGGGGGAAGGAGGAAGATTTGGGGGGGGAGGGGGGAGGAGGAAGATATGGGGGGGGGGGGAGGAGGAGGAAGACATGGGAGGAGGAAGAAGATATGGGAGGAGGAGGAAGAAGATATGGGAGGAGGAGGAAGATATGGGAGGGAGGAAGATATGGGGGAGGAGGAGGAAGATATGGGGGGAGGAGGAGGAAGACATGGGAGGAGGAGGAAGATATGGGAGGAGGAGGAAGACATGGGAGGAGGAGGAGGAAGATATGGGGAGGAGGATGAAGACATGGGAGGAGGAGGAAGATATTGGAGGAGGATGACATGGGAGGAGGAGGAAGACATGGGAGGAGGAGGAAGATGGGAGGAGGAATACATGGGAGGAGGAGGAAGACATGGGATTGGGAGGAGGAGCAAGATATGGGAGGAGGAGGAGAAAGAAGATATGGGAGGAGGAGGAGGAAGATATGGGAGGAGTAGGAGGAAGATATGGGAGGAGGAGGAGGAAGATATTGGAGGAGGAAGGCATGGGAGGAGGAGGAAAATATTGGAGGAGGAAGAAATGGGAGGAGAAGGAAGACATGGGAGGAGGAGGAAGATATGGAAGGAGGAGGAAGATATGGGGAGGATGAGGAAGACATGGGAGAAGGAGGAAGATATGGGGAGGAGGAGGAAGATATGGGAGGAGGAGGAAGATAAGAGAGGAGGAGGAGGAAGATATGGGAGGAGGAGGAGAAGGAAGATATTGGAGGAGGAGGAAGGCATGGGAAGTGGATGAAAATATTGGAGGAGGAGGAAGGCATGGGAGGAGGAGGAAGATATATATATATGGGAACAGATAAAGAAGTCAGAGAAACAAAGAAAAAGAAAGTGGAAAAGTTGATATAGAATCAGAACTTGGACAAAGAGTTGGCATGGTAAAGAGGGAGAAAAAATTCATACATTTCATGATGATGATGGACACAACCAAACACAAACAGAAACTGGAAAATTACTCAAGCTGCTGAGAGATAAAAGCCATTACAACACCCTTAAGTCTAAAACTGAATAACCGCTGCTGATGCTACTGCTATTAATAACCATGGAGAATAAAAACAATGGGATAACAATATTCCTGTTGTGGCATTACATTTTAGCAGGACATACATGTATGCTAAACAGTCACTGAACGAAGCTTTGAGACTCGTCAAATGATAACTTGTCAAATTGCACTTGCCAGACGAGCATACAGTGCACAATTTTTCCTTGCCCCACTTTCAAATTCAAGGCTGGTGTTTGCATCTACTGAGGCCTTTTCTATTTCGGTCATAAAGATTAAGAAAACCCCTAATGCAAAATGCAATATATAGGATTAACTTTTTCCAGTATCACCCAAAAAAAAATTAAGATCATGGCTTTACTGTGAGCTATTTTATAATTTAAGAAATAAGGGATAAGGGTACTTATAGAACAACACATTGTATGTCCGGTACACACACACACACACACACACACACACACACACGATCAGAAATTGGCACGCATTCCAACACACAAAGAAATTGCTCGTTTAGCAAAGTTCTGCGTTACAGCTTGTGGTTCAAACTTCGAATACTCACAAAAGTTCTACTTAACTCAAACTACATGCAGCATGAGCATGCCTGTAAAACGTTTCACTTCTCAAGTCTTCATACGATGAGGACAAAGGCAATCAGTTACACGAGAATGAACTTATCTTAGTGGGCTTATTTTGCCTCCGTCTGAAGTAATGATTTTTTGAGTTCCATCTTCTCTCGTGTACAGTTGCGTTACGCTGCACTTTAATATATAAGAATGTCACACTCACAATCATTCGCCAGTATTCAAGTGAAATTTCTTTTCGTGGAATATACCAAGAATGCAACCAAACTGTTCACTTCAAGTACTGAACGTGATGCAATATGATTGCATCGTGCATGAATTCAGTGAGCACGCCATTACTGCTACTGTTCGAAGAGAATGATCGTTCCCACTATTAGAACGAAAATGATAATGTAAAACTGCACCCGTCTCTCAGGAAATGTGACTGTTTGATAGAAAATCTTATGCTACTTAGTTCGAAAATCCCATATTCTTCACTTCTTTTTTGTCTTCCCGAGCTTTGCAGACATGAGCAGAAAGCCAAGGAAAAGGCAACTAAAATCTCATGACGCACATTTCATCCAGTCAGTCGCACGAGCAAAAAAAATCATGATAAACACAGAAATTAAAACAGGTGGTGTTCCTAGACATTGGAGGATCATATTAAGTCTCAATTAACAGAAATATGATGTCAGAGATAGTGTGAAATGAAAGAGACAAGCCAAATGAATTCACCACGCATGTGATCAGAATTTCAATGACGGGCTATCGTGACCCGAAAATAGGAAACTTGTGGAAAATATATCATACAACGGAACAGAAGTATAACAATAAACATATAATATGTTGATGAGACAAATAACTCACATTTGATGGCATCAAAGGTATGACAACCCCAAAAATGAAGATTTCAGACAGGTGATAACTGACGGCGTGATACCTAATCCTTTCTCTTCCAGGACACGAACTGAGCATGTTCGCCGACTCTACCATTGAAGAGAAAAAAAGTCCAATATATAGAAATGGAAGTATATTAACATTAATTATTTTTTAATTCCTCCTCTGACAAAAATATGATAGTTAGTAAAAACAATTAGCACACTGTTCAGATCTCGTTGCACCGAGAATGGCTTAGCTGTCATGGCGGCTTCCAGCAACCACGATGCTCCCCATGTGAGCTGTGCGGACTTCCTTGCCTTCCAGGTACAATTTTTTGGTCTTTGTCATTGTGCGTGCGCTGTGCTCAAAATAAAATAGAACTGATGTGAGTTGTGATGCAATCTTTCCAATTGTTCTTTAACACTGTCATGATGATGTCTGAAACCGGTGATGATCGTGGTGATGCCTCTTTCAATGTCAAACCGAGTCAGTGGTTATGAAAGAACACATGACATGTAAAAATGTACAGTTTCTTGAATGCATCACGTAAATTTTCTATCCTTCTTTACGCCATTGGCAGTACGTACTTATCTATCGACCCTATCGACAGCTACACTAATCGCTCTGTTGCTATCTAGTATAGATCTGTGATCTGATATCGTATTCGTGGATAACTAAAGAATTGGCCTACTTTTTGAAGATCTTCAAAACGGGTTAAGTGCCTTTTTGGATGTCCGTGTTCGTAAACCCTCTCTCTGTGAAACATAACTGCGTTTTTCAAGAACCTAGATGAATGATTATTATCGCTGGTGCGGTCCTTGCACCAGTGAGCATGGTACCTCAAAATTCTAAAAGAAAATATGAAATGAGAAAACATGGCAGTCAAGAAAGGGTGACGCTTGAAGAGACTAGAGTGGAGAGGGACCTGGGAGTGCAGATAGATAGTGAACTGAAGTTCTCCCAACACATTGAAACGCAGGTTAACAAAGCAAATAGACTATTGGGTCTCATCCGGCGATCATACGAACACTTGGACTGTGAATCCATGAGGCTACTGTTCATAGCACTAGTACGACCGCACCTAGAGTTTGGAATTATGTAGTATGGGCACCCTATCTGGAAAGAGACAAAAAACTCGTTGAGAGAGTACAGAGGAGGGCCACAAAAATAATTCCGGGATTGAAGGATCTCACATATGAACAAAGACTTGTCAAGATGAGGCTCCCTAGTCTGTGCTACAGAAGAACTAGAGGTGACCTAATAGAAGTGTACAAGTATACGCACGGCATGTACCAGATTGGAGAGAATCTGTTTTCCTGCGATGACAATAGTGTCACAAGAGGTCACGCCTACAAGCTCAAGAAAAACCGATGCAATACGGCTTTACGACAGCATTTCTTCACCCAGCGAGTTATCAACATGTGGAACAGCCTCCCGAACAGCGTAGTTGAGGCACCGAGCCTGAACTCGTTCAAGAACAGAGTGGACAAGCATCTACAAGGATATATGTTCAAGCTGGAGGAACCACTGGCGCAGATGATGCACAGCAATTAGGCCTTTTTTTCTCTCTATTTTTCTTTATCCATAAGAACAATAAAAATACAGCCAGAGAACTACCAGAATCGGCGATAGGCCCTGGACGCCTAAGCAAGCCGAAGAATTCTATTCTATTCTATTCTAAAATCATAGGAATATCGTGGACGTGCACATATACATATATGAGGCTGTGCCAAAACGTGCTGGGGGGGTGCTTGGACATTTGTGACAAAATAAACCTTTTCAGTTGATTATTTTTTGTGTTTGAATTGATACTTTAGTCTTCGATGAACACATTTTTGTAATAAAAGAATGGTTTGTGCATTTGGGAAATGTGTACTCACTGTACTGTTTGATAATATGCCATGATACGCTAATTTTGAGAAAAGCCACATGTGCAGCAAAACTGACCACAGAAGCCATTAATATCATTTCATACAACTGGTGTTGATTTATTTCTAGTGAACAGACCCAGCAGAAGCATTATCAGTCTCTAAAAGTACATTTGGAGCCAAATCTTGAATGCAGCGTCACGTAATGTCACAAGACGCTCAAAAATCAAAAAAGTCAAAACTGATACTTTCTGCTGAGTAACCACAAGAAGTATAAACACTAAAATAAACTATAACACTTCAACAGAAACACTGACAGATGATAAACATATCCCTAAAAGTGTTTAATGTTTGCTAAAACTAGTTAAACATGCTGTTGTACCGGTCACGTGTTACAAAATGTTGATGGACATGAAAATGTTCATAATATTTGAAATAACAACCAGAATGTTATACATACACTAACTTTTCAGTTACAATCTACAGATTGGGTTATTTCTGGAATATGACAACAGAAACAATACCAAAACATGTTCAAAGCAAGTCATAACAGCATTCTACCTGTCACCTGTTACACTGTTGTCAGTGGACATGAAATCATTCAAAATGTCAAAAATGACAACTATAATATTAAATAGACCTTTTGGATACAGTCATATTTTGAAGATTAGGTAATTATGGAACATCAAAACACCAAAAAAGTAACATGACGTTCAAAACAGGTCAAATCTGCGTTTTACCTGTCACGTGTTACATGGAGTCAGTGGACATGAAATCAATCAAAATGTCAAAAATAACTACAATATTCAAATAGACATTTTGAATACATTTTTAACCTAAAGACTAGATACATCTAAAACATAAAAATGCAATCAAAAGTAATATCATGTTCAAAACCAGGTCAAAATAGCGTTCTACCTGTCTTGCGTTATGCTCTATAGCTGGACAGGAAAAGACTCAATGCACTCAATTATAATCTGATTATCAAACAGCAAATTATAAAACTTATAATCTTAATGGTATGTGTTAGAAAACATGGCTTGTTTTCTTTTCAAAACATATCTTTAAATAGCAACACAATGAAACAGGAAAAGGGTATACTTGACAAACATTGATACCATGTCAAAACAACAAACACAATGTGGCACTATCATGAAATGTTAGCCTTCAAGGCAAAGTCATTTAAAGAAGTACAGCTGGCGGCGGTTTGTAGACCGCTTGGTGTCCATTTCAATGTTGACTTTCCTTCATTTGCGCAGGAAAACTAGCATATCCTCCCAAGATTTTTCTGGGCAGCTGTCCCAAAAGAATAAGTCCTCGGCCTGACGCATGAACCTCACATACACTCTGGATGTTTCACACCCCAACACCTGCAACACAAAACAAGCAATAACTTTCTGTTTCTACTGGCAAAAACACTGAAAATAGTCAGATTTGAAAAGTAAAATCCAAGATTGGCAAGGTTCTCAATTCAATCGAAAATCTAATTGGTTGTACGTAAACTCCTTGCAAAATCACAATATAAAAATTATCTTGAATTCTTTTTTTTTTCCCATGAACATATTCCTTCCCCCTGCTAACCCAAATGCATTTTTTCAGCTTTGGCTACAATCGTTCAAGGACATAAACGTCTCTTCTTAAATCGTTACACTGACACGAACGTGTCCTCCTGAATCGTAACACGGACATAAACAGAACCATGTCCGAGATCAGTGATTTCTCCACATTTGGTCACTAAAATCGTGCAGGACAAAAACTGGCCAGAGGATTGTATTTTTCTTCCATCATATTTGCCTCCCAAAAGTAGCAAGCAGTTATTATAAGCTAATTCAATTCGCAGAAAGAAGAATTATCTGTCAAACGTAACAACAGGTCACACGTAACACCTTGCCCTGAGCAGACAGTAAAATATTTTCTCACCTTCACGGATCGTCGTTTCCATGATTCACAATCGAATCAACAGACCGGAAATGCCGTAGAAGCAAAGCTAGTGGTTTCCACGCTTTCGTATCAAATACTCGCGAACTTCTTTGTGAAAATTGCAAAAATAACAAAATTGGTCAAACGTAACTGTCGGACATTAAACTTAATCGATTTTTTTTGCTGCTAGATACAATAACTTCGCAGATTCTGACTCAAATGTAACACACTGCTTTTATTTCCTCGAATACGAAACTATCGTTTTCATCCAAAATGGATGCCATTCAAAGCACCTAGACCGGCGAAATCGAATCTGTAAACAAGTTGGTCTGCGGACATGAGCCTTTCGAAAAAAAACGGTTATTTACTGGGCCAGATTTTAGATAAATTCTGGTTCTAATTACGATTGTTGCACATTCTACAAAGAGTTACATGCTTAGACTGTATCAAATACGCAGATTTTAACCGATGCAGTGATGCAGATCATGAAAAATCAAAAGTTTCCAGAGGACACCAAAATGTCCAAAATGTTTCGGGGCCGTTTCCGGTGTATGTTTGAAACATTTTATTCTTTTATTTGACATTCACAACAGCAACAAGCTTAAAAACATTTAAAAAGCATTCATCAAACTCCCCTTTTCAAAGCACAATGCATGTAAACATGTTGGGGTAATCCAGTTAATTAGACTTGCTTTCCAAACACACATGGGGTCTGAAATACCACCTTTTGGCACAGCCTCATATATGTAACCTAAACATGGGGGTGGGTTCTAAGATAGCTTATCAGCATTTAATCAATCCTGAATCATTCTTGACAAACCTACACAGTTGTTGCTATTATTGTGCCTGATTTTGTATGAAATACGTTGTTTTTGTCAGTTTGTAACTTCCTAACTTGAAATCTTCCTGGCTTGGTTTCTCCTTACAGTGACACTTACACACAACAGCCTGTCCTTGCATGCACTGAATAGACACCTGGGGTCCTATTCATGAACTTGGCCTACCAGCATAGTCTTAGACTAGTCTTAGACTACTGCCGCTGGTCTCGGACTACTGTTACAATGCATAAACATGGACTTTGGTTCAGTCTTGGACTGAACTGCTGACTACGCTGGTCCAAGGATTTGTTGGACTACACACCAAAGTCCGAGACTGCCGCAAAATTAAATGGCAGACATGTCTATGGTTCGCACAGAAAATGCTGTATTTGGGGATACTAGAAACCCATCCAAAGAAAATGTAAGCCATGAACAGCATTAATTTATCAAAGCTGTATGTTGAATGCATCAATAGGTCGTGAAAGCTCCTGCATTTAAAAAATGGAAATGCAGGTCGACGCATCTACACGCCGAAGCATCTGTCCGCCCAAAGCCACCACATGCATTCACATCATTTGTCACCTCCTCCCACGCTGTCCGTCTTTTTATGTTTGCTTGGGCAGTGTGTATGCTGCTGTTAATGTATCCGTATGTTGCTGACACCACTTTTATGATAGCTACCGATTCCCGCTCCGTTAAATCGGGACTTTTCTTCGAGGTTTTGCTACCGATCGTGGCTGACATTTTTTACAGGAAGTTTGAAGCGGTACGCCTTGCGCTTGCGCACTGGGCGGAATCCCCGCGAATTCCACCTAATTCTAAAAATAACCCATAGACTAGGTCAATCAGTCCCAGACTTTCAAGTCAACACCCAGTCTGGGTTCGTGCATCGTAGACTCGCTTAGTCCCAGACTACGCGGTAGTCCTAGACTCTAAAGTCCAAGACTAGTGCTCTCGAAAGTCCACGTTCATGGTTTACACCCCTGGGGCTCATTGCTTGTGCCAGGAACTTTGCAAGATCTTGTGAGGAATAGGCTGGTGTCAACATGATGAAAGCCGATGTAAAGGCAATAGAATGTTTGACACATGTTAGGCTTGTTCAGGAGTACAATTCGCTGCATGAGCGCTTCATGTTGGCAATTGAGCGTTCTTTGCCTCTCCTGAACACCTACAGATTTAGTGCAGCGCTTCACTTGTTAAAGGGGAGGTAAATCTTCTGCGCCTCATGTTGTGTTGCTAGAGGCTAAGAAAGCGTTTTCTTTGCAACAGACATCCTTTATGCACGTTTAAATGGATTCTGCATGAATAAAGTCCACTACTGGGCCACCCTTACTTGCTATTACTCGCGCATACAGAGCGTTTGGGGCAAATAAAGCCCATTCCAGTCCCAAAATGATGTTTCTGAGGGTTATTTTACGCATCAACGGCCAGTGCGAGATCGAAGACACCATTTTGAAAATCGTGTGAATCATCTTGGATCGGTGATGCACATCGCTGCTCAGTGCTGAATGAACCACACCCAAAAATTGCTGTTCAGGAGTAAATCACATGCAGCGCTGTGTAGTGCTTTGCAGCGCTGCGCCTCCTGAGCAAGCCTGTTGATAGCTTCATATTATTTGCCAACGAGGCAGGCTGAGCAACACACCCCTGGGCCTCGTTGCACAGATGTGAAGTCTTGCAAAGCAGAGGCTGGTGCAAACATGCGTTAACATTTGATGGCCTTTACATCTTCTTTCACTGTGTTGGCATGTGTTAGCACTGGCCTATTCCTCAGAAGATCTTGGCTTTCCTTGACTCTATGCAACGCGACCCTGTCACCACTCATAGTCATAGTCATACTGATCTGTTTCCTCAGTCCCCTGTCTTCATGCACTGTTACTTTGACTGCCACCATCACAGATCTCTCTTCCCTCACCCCAACGTCTCTCATTCTCTGTAATGCCCTTTGCTGTAAAGCATCCATCATCCACTCTTTTCCCCCACTCATATTATTGCACTTGCAGACCGCATGTATCTTCCAAGTTGACCCCCTACATGCTCACAAACCACTGTTCAACCATACGGGCCTCTCTCATATTCAATAACCTTTCTTTGCCCACAAGATACTTTTTTTATCCAGTCTTAACTTCCTTTACCATCATCGGCTTAATATCCACACTTACACTCTTCATCATTACATGATCTGATCTCTCTGTCTCTCTCTCTCTCTTTCTCTCTCTGCAAAGACGTCCCTCCCATACTGTCGGCCGCGATGCGATGCCGGCTTACTAGGGATGGCTCTACGCTGTTGGGAAGTTTGCCTCCCAGAGCTTTGATTGCATTCATGCAAGCCGTCTGTGCGGGTCAGGTTTGGACTTTGCGTAGTGGCTCCGCCGTTTTTACTGGAGTCCAACCATTGCAGCAGAGTGCTCTGTGACTGTCGCTTTGTGCGCGAGTTCTGACGCGCGTTCAGAGTCGTCGTGGATGCATGCATCTCGCCATCCTCGCACAGCGCTTGGTGATTTGGTTCGCATTTCTGTCTCTGGGTAGGCATCCGGCTCCGTCGCGCGAGAGGTCACAGTTGACCAAGGATGTTCTTCACCATCAGAGTTCGAAGTGGCCGGAGCTTCTAACGCAGTCTCGTCAGTTTCATCGGCAGCCATCATATGTCCCTCTTGGCAGGAGAGCAAGAACTTCAGCGATAGCACCGTGCCTCTGATCTCTTTGTGAACCTCTGTTGCATCTGCTCCATTTCCAGCTGGGGTCCAGTCATATGGAGACGCGTCAAACCATTCGTCCACCACCACATAAGCTGGGGAGACCTGGCAGTTATTCTCCTGAGTTGCTCGATATCTGTGGCAATCTGGGGTTACTGGAGTAAAGTTCTACTGATTTCCTCTGTGCTACTTCTGAGGTGTCTCTCGAGACTCTTGTTCGCAACTGTTGGAGCCGCATGTGAATCTTCCATGGCCAGAGGCTTGATCGCTCCTACTCGCCATTTGACTTGTTGGACTTCAAGAGCAGCAAACATGGAGACTTCTGCCTCTGTAAACTCTTTATCCAGCACCTGCTATGGTCCCGGCCGTCGCAGTCGCCCCTCTTTCTGCTGTCGAGAGTGTCGTGGAATACTCACGATGCGTTCTGCTCCATGATCAGTTCTGAACTCCTCAGAATGGGGAGCAGTACCTCTGTACCGCTTTCTCTCTCCGTGGGGATGGTCTTTGCACAGATTCAGTCCAGGATTTGACCTCCTCCTTTGACTTAGTCTGCTGTCTGTTGGAGATTTTTCTCGAAAGAAGATCTTGTTGTTTTTAAAGTAGGCTTGATGACCATGCCTACGGAGTTCCTGGAGAGTAGCAGCTTGCTTTTGACGTTTTGTGTCAGTTCCCCTGAGATTCTCAAGCCTTTTCTCCTGAAGGGCTCTTGTCTCCACTTGAGCAAGCTCAATTTGTCTGCCCACGTGCTCAGTTTGACCAGTACAGGATGAGAGTTGCTGCTTTGGTCACCCTGAACAGATGCTCCCAATCGCTGAACTCTAATGATGTCTTTTCAGTCCATGGGAGATCAGGCAGGACGTCCTGGAAAGTTGTCAGCACTGAATGGAGGCAGTCCCAATAGGTCTCTCATGACCTCTCTGGTAGCCCGAACAGTCAGATGCTGTTACATTTAGCGGACATTTCAATGTTTTCCACTTGACTTTCCACACCTCGTTTTTCATGTTGGTGTAGATATTGTTCATGTGAAATTTCAGTCCTTCAACTTGATCTAGATTGCAAGGCTGCATTCCACTGCGAGAGCTGTAAGCAGTGTTGTCTGCAGTGGTCCTGAGTTTCCCTGACAAGAGGTTTCAACAGTTTTTTATGTGCACCTAACCTGCTGACTTCTGCTTCAACATTTGAACTTTCATGTGGCCTCATGGTTTCAGTGTTGGAGACATATGCAGTGTATGACATGGGTGGAACCTGGCCCGTCGGAGGGAAGTAGCTCTGAGGTTCAAACGCCATATTCCTGGCAGTCCATGTCGCTGCTTCTGCCTGGCCCGGGGTTACGTTCCACGTTGCCTCCGAGGAGAATCAGGCCTGAAAGATCGTGGAGTGTGGACATTGGTGTTGCAGGCCTGAGGGTGCATACTACTAAATACTACTGCCAGCAATGCATAAAGAGCAATAAGGAGCAAACCTAAGCGGCCTCCAGGTCGTGAGATTTGCAAACACCACGAGCATGTTTCAGGGTATAGCTCCTTCAGAACATGCTTTTTGTGCACAAAGTTCTCAGCAGCTTGAGTGTTGCACGCCTCGCACTGACCACGTTTCACTCTCTGACGACTTGCACGGGCTGACAATGCTCCAATGCGCAGTCGATAGATTTCGAGCGTGACACCCATGGTGAATACTTGTGAGTTCGTTTCAACAACAATTTTCCAATAAAAAAATATAGCACAAAATTCACCACAATGTTTTCCAATAAAGTTTTTTTCCAAGCAGTTCACTTTCCCAAAGCAATGGAAAAGTGCCTCTCAAGTGACAGATTAGTCACATCTGTAGGCCCACCCTGCCTACCAAGCCTCTCAAGTGACAGATTAGTCACATCTGTAGACCCACCCTGCCTACCAAGCCTCTCAAGTGACAGATTAGTCACATCTGTAGACCCACCCTGCCTACCAAGCCTCTCAAGTGACAGATTAGTCACATCTGTAGGCCCACCCTGCCTACCAAGCCTCTCAAGTGACAGATTAGTCACATCTGTAGGCCCACCCTGCCTACCAAGCCTCTCAAGTGACAGATTAGTCACATCTGTAGACCCACCCTGCCTACCAAGCCTCTCAAGTGACAGATTAGTCACATCTGTAGGCCCACCCTGCCTACCAAGCCTCTCAAGTGACAGATTTGTCACATCTGTAGGCCCACCCTGCCTACCAAGCCTCTCAAGTGACAGATTAGTCACATCTGTAGACCCACCCTGCCTACCAAGCCTCTCAAGTGACAGATTAGTCACATCTGTAGACCCACCCTGCCTACCAAGCCTCTCAAGTGACAGATTAGTCACATCTGTAGGCCCACCCTGCCTACCAAGCCTCTCAAGTGACAGATTAGTCACATCTGTAGGCCCACCCTGCCTACCAAAATTTTGTCTAGACAGAGCAACTCAGAGAGGCATTCTGCTTCTAGTTCGCTTATTTATAAACGAATAGTTATTCTTCCTCCAGCATATTCATCAACAAAGTTCTAACAACACACTCTTGCTTCTGAATAGCTTGAGCAATCATCTTAGTACAATGACACGCGAGCTGACAACGAAGGGACAAGTGGTTCACACACCCAACTTCGCAATGGTCGGGCTCGAAGAATCGCACAACATTCTCTAAATCACAATCATCCTCGCAATCAAAGTCAGGAATTCGTGTTTTACTCTCGACCGGTAGTGCCTAACGAACATTCCTGTAAGCACTGCCCCTTCCAGCAGTGCATCTTGTGGTGAACATCGACGACAGGGAGCGGAGCTTAGGTACAACACGGCCGCACCCGTCCATGGCATAGGCAGAACGAGAAGAATTTCTGCACAGAGAGCAGCAGCAGAAGAAGAAGAGAAATGACGGGAAGGCCGACGCCCAACATACGTAAACCAATATATTAGACACTGCAATGCACCAGCGTCAGCTCCCAGGAGAGAAGTACATCCTACGAAACCTGATAACCTCAGTATATTGTGCTGGAACATAGACGATCTTCCCTCAAAACTAGGGGAACCAGGTTTCAAGAGTTACATCCTCTCTTTTGATATTAGTTGTCTGCTGGAAACGTTCACAGCAGAATCGTTTGATCACAACACAGTTTTTGAACATCACGTGGTGTTTCTTTTGCCGGCAATTAAACTTTCCAAACAGGGAAGGAGATCAGGTGGTGTGATTGTACTAATGAAAAACCACCTGGCACCATTTATCACTCAGATAAATGTCACGTACGACAACCTATTGGCGTTCAAAGTGAAACGTTCGGGAGGCAGTCCTATAATTTTGATTGCTGTGTATGTCCCATCAATGGAATCACCTTATTACAAGGAAAGGGGCACTCATTGTAACCTTTTCCTGCTGGAAGATGCACTTTTACACATACAAGAGGCCTTCCAGGATTGCGCTATTCTGATATGCGGCGATATGAACGCCAGAACCGGAAATTGGGACAACCAGTCTGAAGCAGTAGAAGAGGACGATGATGACGAACTGGAGCAAGCAGTCTCTAGTTGCCCTTCACTGCGACAGTTGCGTGTGTCCCAGGATTCCACTACGAACGCTTTTGGTGTCTATTTAAAGAACATCTGTTCAATACACCAATTATGCATCGTCAACGGACGCACTCATGGCGACAGTGAAGGCCGCTACACATATGTGTCCTCACATGGGGATAGTGTAATCGACTACTGTCTGTTGTATGGCGACTATACAAACCGCCCTGTGGACCTTGTTGTTGCGGAAAGAGTCGAAAGCAATCACATGCCTCTTGAAATCACTGTCGGTTCCACCCGCATCCAGAAATCGTTACCAAGCAAGTCATACATCTCAAAAGTCAGGTGGGACGCTAGTAAAGCATGCGAGTTCCACAATAATACCCAAACACTTTCTTTTTCGCAATGCCTAAAGAGAGCAACAGAAATGATCGAGACTTCTGTGGAAGCCGCTCTTCAGGTGTTTAACTCTGCCGTTCTGTCATGCGCTCAGTGTATGAAGAAAGACATCTTAATTAACAGGTCGTCGTTCCCTGTAAACCGATCGACATGGTACGATCAAGAGTGCTACAGTGCAAAATGGAAAGCAAAAAGTGCTCTAGCCAAATACAGAAAACACAAAGAAAAATACATAACACACACACACACACACACACACACACACACACACACACATACACACACACACACACACACACACACACACCAGCTATTTTTATTTAGCCCCTGCTATGCCCTTGTTGGGCAGTGGGAATTTTTTAAAAGTGGATCCTTAGGAGAGAAATGGAAGATTTAAGTGAACATACTGGTTCTAGTTCTGCAGACTTTTGAGCATGAAGAGAATACATGTAATCTTATGAAACAGCATCATACAAGTCTGGTTTTGTGGATCTGACTGATTCTTGTGAAGATATGATTGCAAACAACTTGCCTTTCACACACGTATTGCTTGTTATTGGCTGCTGCAGGATACTCTGAAGAAGCTGAGGATAATTGATGACCGCATTACAAATGCACTCAACTCCACCGTGCCCACACAGTCTTTCGCCGACAAGGTGGATGTTTCTGGAAACTGCAAGAAGCTCTTTGAAGAGGTAGGGTTGCCTGGGTTGCCGGAAACTTCTACAGCTCTGGAAATCATAATGCCTCTAAAATGCTTGGTGTAGCAGGCTTTCTAGCAGTTTAGAGTATGTTGGGGTGGGAGGGGGGGGGGGGGTGTTGCTGTGAAAGCAGGTGATGCCGCAGCACAAAGGAGCATAATGTCCAACATCATCATCACCATTGTCGTCATCATCATCACCATTATCATCATCATCATTACCATTGTCGTCATCATCATTGTTGTTGTTGTCATCATTGTCTCTACCAGCACCACCACCACCACCACCACCACCACCATTACAGCATATGAGACTATTATGCATGTTGTATATATGATAAGGCCAAAATGAAAAATAGTTGTGATTATAATAATCTCATTGACCCTCTTTTTTCCTGCTGATAGTATACTCTTTTCTGGTTGGGATTTGGGGGGAGGGGGGACTGAAAATAAACAACAAACTACTGCCGTCCCATCTTCCTTATGAGCACTATTTAAGTTTATTGAAAACATCTTCAATGAAGGAGAAATGTTGATATATGTTCAGATAAATCTATTGTAATTTGTATACATGACATTTTGTAACACACACACACATGCATGCGCATGCACGCACACACAAACACACACACACACACACACGCACGCATGCATGCGCATGCACGCACGCACACACACACACACACACACACATGCATGCATGCACATGCACGCACACACAAACACACACACACGCACGCATGCACGCATGCCTGTGTGTGTAGAGCTTCAGACTGGCCTCTTTAAATAAAAAAAATCAGGCCTACCCACTGAGCCAATTTTGTATGTGTGGCCATGTTAAAAAAGGTAAAGGTGTGGTTTTTTATAGCGACTTACACCCTTTGTCAGGGTCTCAAACCGCTTACACTTTACACTTTATTTGCTTGGCTTTACTTTACATGTTGTTTGGCCTTATATTTTGTTTGACCTTATAAACCATCGTCAATGTCAGTGGCTGTTAACTTCCTAGCAAATATGTTTGTTTTGTCAATCGGCAGACCTCAGCCTGTCACAAATGAGAAGTGAGTATGACTGTGCTTGCTGCATACATTTTCTCATAATGAAGCAGAGAATGCACTGGAATCAAAGGATTTCTCACTTACTTGTTTAGAAGTTTCTCCAGTAACAAGTACACAATCTTGCAATCAGTCTCATATCTGTGCAGTTATTAGAATTGAGATGTGATATGTGTTCCAATGCATTTTAGGTCAACCAAATTTTCCTCTGAATTATTCTAGAATGAAAGCACATGACAAAACAACTTGAAAACTGTGTTTTATCTTGCATTACTAGCAAGCATAATGATATTGCCTTTAACACAGTTTTGAAGTTAGACAAGAGACACTGATATTTATTTGACTAGTGTGATTACTGTAGTAGGGCAATCATTTTTCATGCAAGTTGAATTTGATTTGAGTGAATTTTCAATCTACTTCCCCGAGCAGGCAGGTGGTTTTGATTAGTTGCGTCTGACCCTGCATTTGAATAACAAGGAGGAAAACTAAGAGAAGCAAAAATATTCTCTGAGGAATTATTTGTTCTCTCCATGTTTATGAATTTTTGTTTTTGGTAGATTTTACTTGTAGACAAATGAACTTTTCTGATCAACACAGAAAACTACCAAGAAGTGGTAGTAGTTTTGTTGCTTGCTAGACTGCTTAAGTCAAATGCCTTGTTGAGGCTCTTTTCATTTTACAGATGAGTCACAACTACAATCAAAGAGATACTGCAATCAAGAGCTGCATACGGCAAATCCAGACGAGTATATATGGCCTGAAATCCCAAAAAGAATCAGACCCCGATAACTACGAGCTAATGAAACAGATCCGAAAAGAACAGACAAAGGTAATGCATAAGATGAGGCTGTTTGTGGCAATGCGGGAGAAACAAGGCTAAAGCCACCGAAACAGTTTTGAAGCAAATACTGAGAAAAGTAATCAACATTCTTAAGTCCCATGTGTGCTTTCCTGAGCTTTACATTACTGTTTAAAAAAAGAGTAATATTTCCTCTATAAAACATATTTTTCTGGAATATGCATGAATGCATAAATGATATTCTGGTTGAAACATCTCATTTTGACCTTGTTCTGACTCAAGCCTTGTTTTCTCGTGCATGGCCAAATAATGATGATAGATTACTGCCAGGGTTTGCCACAGCAACGTTGTATCACGCTACGTCTCATATTGCCTTTCTGTGCCCATACTGCTATTTCCATGCTGACTTTGCCACCAGCAAGGCCCCTGCTGCTCCCTCGCACATTTCCATCCTCTAGCTTGCTCCTAAGTGGCCTGCCATGTGGCATATCATGGGGAAGAGTTGCGGAATGCTCCCAACAACTACACGATCCTTCAGGGAGTTTGAATTTGGAAACAGGAGAACTAGTCCACATTTCTGTGGGCAGTTAGGGTTGATATGGGTGAAGTGGCAAAGGTAGAAAGCGGCATTTCTGGACATCACATGTATATTACCAGTATTTTATTGTCTTGATGGTTGCGCACCATAAGAATGTCAGATTAATTGAAGTGTTAGCTACTTGTGTCATTTTTGCTTGAGAAAGCAGTGGCTGCATTCTGGAGACAGATAACAAACAAAAATGTAATTGGCCATTAGTTTAAGTGAAATATAAAATGCCTTTTGACTAGTTTCTAAGCCTCTAACCTTTCTTTATCCCAATAGTTGGAGGTCTTTAGTTCCAACAGCTAAGTTACATGTGCTAAACAAATCATGTGTTGTAACTGATTCATGACATGTAAAGCAATCATATATTTTTACACTAGTTGTATCTTGCAGTAAAGAGAATGAGTTCAGTAATCTTTGTTTCTCATTTTAGGTTTTGTAGAACATAGGCTACCATTGATGTAACACTTCATTCCCCCACCTGACGGATATTTCAATATTGTGGCTCTCTTCTGAAGTATTATATATTTTAACTGCTAATTATTGTTGCTAATGAAATATTCGTGCTTGCCATTTCAGTTAAGGCTAATGCAGTCTGAGCTTAGTGTAGAGGAGGTACTGAGAGATAGGTCATACAAGGTAAGCACATCTCTCTCTCTCTCTCTCTCTCTCTCTCTCTCTCTCTCTCTCTCTCTCTCTCCTCTCCCCCCCTCTCCCTCTCTCTTCTCTCTGTACATGTATGTAAATGATGGACTGGATGAACTGAGACAAAAAGTTTTCTCTTTGACTAATCAGAAATTGTGATAAATATTTTATGGAAATGGGATTATGTTCAAACATTGTTGATCACTCTCTCATTGCATTTTCTTCAAGGTCATTATTACAAGACAGGGCTCTGATTATTATTAATTGAGAGGGTGTCTAGCCTCTAGGGGAAACACACTGCTACCTTGTAACATTCACTCACCTTTCTCGCTGTCAAGAATGGACAGGACAACAGAGAAGATGAGGGCAGACATCGAATACCAAATGACTTTAATAATGATTGAAAAGATGGGCAATGGTTGTTAAATCAACGTGCATGAGTAATACTTATTTAATCCTAATTTAGCCAGTGGAACGTATCTGGTAGGAGAGTTCACATGAGTCTGCTCCTTGAAAGAATGCTGAAGAGGTCAGAGCTGTTGACCCTGGTGGTCTTTCTTCAAGGGGTGATGTTTTTGGGTGCTGGGGAGGTGATGACAGGTCCTAATAGAAGGGAGGGTTGGAACTGCATCATCTCCCCTCCTGTCCTTCTTGTCATCAGGCAAAGCCTAGATTCTGGTGGGGGTCTGGAAGGGGGTAGGGAACAGCCATCTGTGCTTGTGGCTGTTTGGCTTGGCCCACTTTTTCCCCCCCCCCCCCCCCCCCCCCAGAGGGCTGGTGCTGGGGTCATCAAGAGAGTGCAGCATGACTCCGGAGCTAGAGTCCATGAGAGGTAGAGGGCAGATGTCACCCGTCCTTCCTCCCATATCGGCATGGCCTTGCCACAGATGGTTCCACTCCCCGCCAGGAGCAGGAGAGCAGAGAGTGCCAGCCTCTAGTCAGCAGACAGCAGTCTTTTTATTCTCTCCCCCATGGTCTCCATTCAAAGTCTCAGGAATTCACTCCCTCTAAACCAATGGGGTAATAGGGAATTGGCGCATGCTTGACCAGCACATTTTCCCACTCTAACTTTAAAAGTTGGCCAATCGCGTTGAACGCCTATACATTGTATTTATCAATGTCAAAGTTACTCATACTGGAAGCTCGGCACCTTAATTTGAAACTGTTCACTGTTTCATCACGAAGCTTCACCACAGCTAAACTACTTTCAAGGCATGGCTGGTTTTCTAATAACTGCATTTATTTGAGGCCTGGCTGGCTTCTATATTCTAAAGTGTCCATTATTTAACACATGCATAAACATGCAACTCGTAACAGTAGTAGTATAATAGTTCATCATCTGACAACTCACACGGAAAACAAGGAGAAAGGATCACTTTAATGTACACACGAGTAAATCGATCACGTTGATTCCACTTGTGTACAATTCTTAATAATGCGGAAAGGACGTACCGTCACACTCACAGCCATGAAAAAGATTGCATTGGATCAGTTTCCTTGTAGCTTTGACCATTTTGAATGTCTGAGGACTGCGGCTTTTGTTCTTACACCAAGGTTAAGATTGGAATTCACACACTGGCTATTCTGTGGTGTTGCAATGTTCGGTGAAACTACAACTCACACCATATGACATGGACAACAATGAAGGATCCTTGATTATGCTGCACTGATATCAAGCACTGTTGCATTGCACCATCACAGCTGCCAAAGGGCTGTTGCTTGCAGCTGTCACACTTGAGGAATTGAGAAGAGCACTTGCCCAGTGTCTAACTACAATATACACACACAGTGATGCCCAGTGCCTAACTACAATATACACACAGTGGTGCATGGTGGCAACTACAGTATGCATCCTGATAATGAATTCTGAATATGAAGGTAAACCAATTGCTGCTGCTGCTGCTGTAGTTGCTGCTGCTGCTGCAGTTGCTGCTGTTGCTGCTCCTGCTACTGTTATTACTACTGTTGCTGCTGCTGCTGCAGTTGCTGCTGCTGCTGCTGTAGTTGCTGCTGCAGTTGCTGCTGCTGCTGCTGTAGTTGCTGCTGCTGCTGTAGTTGCTGCTGCTGCAGTTGCTGCTGCTGCTGTAGTTGCTGCTGCTGCTGTAGTTGCTGCTGCTGCTGTAGTTGCTGCTGCTGTAGTTGCTGCTGCTGCTGTAGTTGCTGCTGCTGCTGCAGTTGCTGCTGCTGCAGTTGCTGCTGCTGCTGTAGTTGCTGCTGCTGTAGTTGCTGCTGCTGCTGTAGTTGCTGCTGCTGCAGTTGCTGCTGCTGCTGCATTTGCTGCTGCTGCTGTTGTAGTTGCTTCTGCTGCAGCTGCTGTAATTGCTACTGTTGCTGCTGCTGCTGCTGTTATTGCTACTGTTGCTGCTCATGCTGTCGTAACATATGCTAATTTTGTCATCATTGCCTGTCTTACAGGTTTTCCATGAGCGATGCCGTGCTGTCTACTCCCCCCCACAGGCCCCCATCTTGTGAGTCCCTCGGCTGTCTGCTGGTTTCTTGCCGGTCCCGAGGTCGGAGCTGTTGTGTGGGAGAAGGGGACTGTACTCTTGGTCTTGTCTGCCAAGTGGTCAGCAAGCTATCGCCAATAGGGTTGATGACTTTTTGATAGCAGTTGTGCCCTGGATGTTGCTCCATGCATTTTGATGGTTTTGTTGATGAAAACTTGAAAAGTGTATATCATAAGTTGAATAGAAATGACCTGCTTTGTCATAAAGATAGCAAAATGAGAACTTGAATCATGCATTGCATTCTGTTTAGTTCTGTAGATTCATTGCCATTTCGAATAAATTTTTTAATGAGTATTTGTGAAGATGAATTTCTCTTTTAAAAATTATTTTTGAGATGTATTTTCATTGAGGTGAGCATTTCTTTTCATAGGCATATGTAATTTGTTCCTGCACAAGTTGGGAGAAAGTAGATGTGAGGACTTTGCTAGTTGAAAAATGTGATGCATTTGTTAACTTTCTACACATATGGAGAGGGTGAAAACTCAAATCACTGTGTGAATGGTGTGACAAACATTACTTCTCTCATGCCATGAAGATTTTGCAGCTATTGTGATAAATGTTGCCAGGATGATAATGAGTATTGTGTTTAAATGTCCTGGATTCAGCAGACATTTACATGTTTCAATGCTGTGCATTATGAAAGTGTCATACTTAGGCACACAGGAGATATGGCAAAGCTCTTGGTTCTGTGAGCCGAAGGCAGTCTCTTTGTTGTTCTTTTAGGGCAGTGTTCCCATAGTTGAATCAGTTACTAAATAAATTGTGTGTACATCAGTTGAATGCTAATGTCATAGATGGTCGCATGGCAGAAGGGAGAAGAAAACATAGGAATTAGGATGATGTCTGGCTTGAAAAGCTCTTGGTAACAGTGAACATTCAAGTATTTGAATTCTGTAGTGATGATCTTTGATGGAGATGTTTAGTTGGATAATATGCAAGACCGCATAATGTCGAAAAGGAAATGATTGTGCCATGATGATAAATATTTCCTGCCTACTTGCTAGTGGTGTGAGAATACTGATCAGTTCATTTGGTAGGTTGACTTATGATGAATAAACTGTTTTCTACACTTGCTCGGGATCTTCATGGTATTCTGTACTATGTACGTCACAGTAACGTGTATACATGTCTCATACAGTCCACAGTACTCTTTTTCTTCTTTTTCCTGTACAAGTTAAATCCTTTGCATTCACACATCTAGGAAATTAGTATGAAACCTACAGCAGTTAACTGAAGAAAACTCAGACACCACACAGTCTACAGCAAAGAAGCTTGGCACACAAACTCAACTTGGCACCCACGTTCTGATTGGCTGCCTCGGTTCAGAGCATGGCAAGGTCCCCGGGGGGCCATGGTAGAATTCAAAGAAGAGTTACTTCCCTTCTATCTTTGAATGTTGGTGTTCAGGATGGCAAGAGGCATTTCCCTTGACCTTCCACACTAGAATAACAGAAGGAGGAGGGAGTGTAACAGGCGTGGGGGGGGGTGGCTAGTTTTATATGGGGGGGGGGGGCAGGATGTGTGTGGCTAGTTTTATATTATTAACCAGTGTCACCATCCCACTTCTCTCTCCGAGTCCAAAGATTATAGGTTACACAAAGATAGCTCATGCCGAGCTTTTGCTATATAAAGTTACAAGACGCTGCACCTAGCGGCGAGTATTAGGGGTGAATGTCTACTCTCTGCGCAATTCAATGGCGGAGCTCTCTCCAGTTCGCACAGAAAAAGCTATATTTTGGGATACTAGAAACCCATCCAAAGAAAATGTAAGCCATGAACAGCATTAATTTATCAAAGCTGTATGTTGAATGTGAAAGAGGGTTGGTTGGTGGGACCTAGGCGCAGGCTGGAGCTATAAAGAGACAGACAGTCTCTCTACTCCATAGCAGGATTGACCCCGGTTCCTTTTACGCCACATGAAGCATGGGGGCTTGTGTGGTACCCTGCTCGCAGTGCCAAGTTGAAAGAGGGTTGTTGTGGGTTAGGCGCAGGGTGGAGTTATAGGGAGGTGTTTGGACATCTCTCTACTCCTTCAGCAGGACACACCCCGGTTCCTTTAACACCACATGAAGCATGGGGGCGTGTGTGGCACCCTGCTATCGCAGCGCCAGATGCAACAGGGGTGCCGGTGGTTGAGCTGGGCAGGCAGGCAGGGAGTGTAGAGGTATGCTTGCCTCTCTCCCTTTACTCTCTCCAAAGGGTCAGCAGACAAGCAAGGCTTGGTATCGCATTCCACCTCCTTTATTCATGGTGACAGACAGCGAAATACAGGCATAATAGCTACTGTCCACGGGGATGACCTTTCCGTGACCTCTCGCTATGGCCTCCTGACGTCTGTCTCTCTCTCTCTCTGCCTCCTCTTAAGGCACGGCCTTTATATAGCCATCACGCGGGCGTGAGCGAGGGCAAACAAAATTTCTAAGCAGAACTTGGACACGGGGTTTCCCAGTGGACACGAAATTGTGTTAACATGACAGCTTCTAACAACTATTTGATGCTTAAATCAACAATTTCATATGACAAGCTCCACTCCGTTGGAAAGTGCGTTAATGAAAGCACACTCTGCATCAATGAATGAATTCCAAAAGTGATTCGTATACAAATGAATGGCAATTGAAGTATTTATGGCGCAAATTAAATCAGATACTTATTCATCGTTTTCTATTATTATTAATACTATCGTTTACAACTCATGGAGTGCAGGTTGCCATATATCTATATATATGGGATAGTTGATAAGGGTAAACACTATGCATATTGTTACGAACGGGGCTCTTTATCTCCCATTCAAGAGAGATCGGTCTAGGGGTTTTTCTTACCGTTCCATAACATTCTTCTTTCATTCCATGCAATGCAAGTGAACAAGACAGCACAGAGGAGAAAGTGTGAGTTTGACTTTAAAGATGACTTTTAATAATACAGATGAAATGATAATTCTTAATATAGCTAATTTAAGGTATCAAAATGTAAGGTTTAGCCAGCCAGCCTTTGAGATACAACACTTATCTGATTGCGTCAGTCTCTGCTGACCGCCGTTGAACGTAGTGTCTTTCTGATAAGGGTGAAGAACGGTGGGCCACTACTTGTGCCATTTATAGCCTGGTCAGGGCTCGTTGAAGCATGGTACAAGTGGAAGGGAGGGTTCCATCAATCATCTCCCCTCCGAGATAAAACTGGGAGTAGGTCAGGCTTGGCGTGGTCAGGCCGGCCTGGACTCTGGTGGGCTGTTTCATCATCATGTCGCTTTGCGTGGGTCGGGCATTGAGGCTTGAAAGTTGTCAGGCGTGGGTCGGGGCGCGGTCAGGTCTAATCAGGCATGACTGCCTGATGCTCTCTCGGTTAGGCGACGGGGTTGCATCCCGTCCCATCTGGTTGACCTCTGGCGTTTCCCGTCACACGGTCAGGTGCGGCGAGAGGTGTTGGTGAGAAGAGAGAGAGAGAGGGTTGGGGAAGGAATTTATAGACGCGTTCAGTGTCTTGTGCTGACCAATCGCTCTCCAGACGCCATCTTGCCCGGTCACGAGACCCCTGGTCATGGGACCTTGTTTACAAGCTGGATTCTTTTGTCTGCTCTGGTCACGAGATGTGGATCACGCGATCTGCATCACGAGGTCGGCGTCACGAGACTGGGTCCCTTTGTCTACACACACTGACCAGTCCTATTTTTGGCACAGGCCCTACGCAGTAGAAACGTCCACATTTCCTTTGTCCTTTTCAAAATCTTCCCACCCTGACACAATTTCATAACTGCTGGCTGGGTTATCTAAAGGCTAGATTTGAGAACTGGCTGGCTCATAAGCTATTCATTTAACTAACTTACAACAAAAATATCTTCATTCATCACAATATATTCAATACTACAAACAATACATGATATATTACATGAATAAACTCTAAAATTCGATGTGCCCTCAAGCACTGCAATATAAAGTCGGAAGTCAGACGCTAAAGCGATCGAGTCTGTGCGAATAACATGTATCTCTAAGGCAGCAACAGAGCTTGAGCGCAACGCGCCTTCTCACGTATCTCTGCAGTTACAATCCACGCACACTAGAATGGGAATGGGGGATAGTACGTTTAGCTACAGTGATCTGGACAAATCTCTCCTATTCTCACCCTCTTACAAATGCATCAAAAGGTATTGAAAGCTCCTACTTTTTAACAATCGAAATGCAGGTCGCAGGGCAACGCTTGATTGTACCTATAATCTTTGTCGAAACGGCAACTGAATTCACTTAACCGAATGACTTTCTGACAGCAAATCACCTTCTTGACAGGTATGAATTTGCTTTGCATTTCCTAAAGATATTCCACAGGAGTGTATACATCACTTAAAGAGTGAGCTCCCTTGCAACATGACCTCAAAGACCCTGGTCGAGTGTTCTGAAATGGCGGGGTTTCCGATGAAAGAAGGCTGTGTTGAGCGGGATTATAAAAGCAAGAAACCATTTTTGTGTCTCATTTGCCGGCGAAACTTCTTAGAATAGAATAGAATAGAATTCTTCGGCTTGCTTAGGCGTCCAGGGCCTATCGCCGATTCTGGTAGTTCTCTGGCTGTATTTTTATTGTTCTTATGGATAAAGAAAAAATTAGAGAGAAAAAAAGGCCTAATTGCTGTGCATCATCTGCGCCAGTGGTTCCTCCAGCTTGAACATATATCCTTGTAGATGCTTGTCCACTCTGTTCTTGAACGAGTTCAGGCTCGGTGCCTCAACTACGCTGTTCGGGAGGCTGTTCCACATGTTGATAACTCGCTGGGTGAAGAAATGCTGTCGTAAAGCCGTATTGCATCGGTTTTTCTTGAGCTTGTAGGCGTGACCTCTTGTGACACTATTGTCATTGCAGGAAAACAGATTCTCTCCAATCTGGTACATGCCGTGCGTATACTTGTACACTTCTATTAGGTCACCAAAGCAGACAGTTTTCAACCATCTGCAGTTTGCTCACAAACTCAGTAAGTATATTCTTTGCCTTTTGCGGCTTCAGCTGTGCACTTTTCGCAGTTCTGAGTTGGGCTCTCTCGTCACTAATTTAGCCCTTTGTGAAGTTTGTCTAATAATTATAATCTAGTCTTGTGGAGGTTCAGGGAATTAATTCTTCGCTGGTTGGATTTTCAACACTTTATGGGCAATATAAATCATTAAATGTGTGTGCTGCAAGATCTATTTGGCAATATAAACGTTTCAACAAGACAAATCATTCTTGTGAAAGAGAACGGATCGTCAGATGTGTGGGAATCAATTTTGAACAAGTACATTTGCTGGGAGGTTTTGTTTCTGACACTTGAAAACGTAAAAACATATTCGCTCTCAGGACTGTGTTAAATTGCGACTCCAATTGCACATTCCTGCAGGTGTCGGTCCTTTGTGTGTCAGTCACTCAATGTGTTTTTTTCAGGTCCAATGAAACGGGAAAAGAAAAGATATTTGGATGATCATTCGCTTGATGTTCCGGTAAGCACACAGTATCGGTGGAAGAGGAGACGTCTGCAAGAGGAACTTCAGTCAGCAACAGAGCAAGTTGAACAACCTCCACATCATCATCCAGCTTTACTTTGACAACAGGTTGTTATTAATAGGATGATTTAACTATCTATAAAATGCACCTGATTTTAGAATGCCTTCAGTTTTGTTCTAGTAAAAGGGGGGTGTTGTAGCTTCATGCTGTACATACTGAAAACTGCGGCTCTTGCTTATTTTTGACTCAGATGTGAAGCAAATGTGAGTCTATGTACTCACCCGTTTCGTCCGTCCGGGCGTCCTGTAGTCCGTAAAAAAACTTTAACGTTCGAATTTTCTCGGAGACTATTTAAGTCTATCATTTATACCCAATTTAAGGCATGATGGTGTATGATGACAAGGCGTCAAAAAACATACATAGTGATGACCTTGCTTCAAGGTCAAGGTCGCAGGGGCCGTAAATGTAACAGCCATTTTTCACATTCTCTCAGCATGTGAGTCATGTGGGCTTTGCCCTTCTTGTTGTTCAATATTATTCTATGCTTTGTTTCAGACAATGGTGCTGATCCTGAGAATCAAGAACCAATGCAAGACTTAAAGGGTGATGCCTCAGATCAGGCTGATGGTTCAGGCACTGCTGCTGATCCTGAGAATCAAGAGCTACTGGGACATTTTGTTGGAGATGCTTCAGACCAGGCTGATGGCGGTAGCAGCCTTCATGTTCATGCAGAAGATGCTTCTTTCCAGCATTGCTCGTCAGACTTCTTCAGCAGTGACAGTTGTGATGGTTCCAGTGACTGCTATAGTGACACTGACAGTTTCTGTTCACTCACTTCACATTCAGATACAGAAGATGACGTCACCTCAACGTCTGACTCTGAGTCAGAACCACAAGCTGACATTGGTCAAAACACTGCAGCAGATGCAGAATCGCCAGCACTATGTCTTCTTTCATGTTTCCTGCGTCATAACATCAGACCTGGGTACCCGTACGAATTTTGCGTATTAATACGCAAGAAAAAATGGAATACAAAAATTACGCATGCCTCTGAAAAAATACGCGGAAAAAATGCAGCTTTTGCGTATTCCTAAATGTGCAATTTCGCGCGATAAAGTCCACGTCTGGCACGCGTGGCCCATATCCAGAACGGTGTTCCAGCCAAGGGAGAGCGGAACAGACAGTTGGAATCCTCTGAGTTTACTTTAGAGATAAATCGGGGTTAAAATAACTCGCCGTTCTGGATACAGGCCCTGTTTCCGTTGAAGTTTGAGTGTCTCTCTCTCTCTCTCTCTCTCTCTCTCTGTCTGCCTGCCTCTCTCTCTCTCTGTCTGCCTCTCTCTCTCTCTCTCTCTCTCTCTCTCTCTCTCTCTCTCTCTGCCTCTCTTCTCTGTCTCTGTCTGTCTGTCTGTCTGTCTGTCTGTCTGTCTGTCTGTCTGTCTGTCTGTCTGTCTGTTTCTCTCTCTCTCTTTCTCTCACTTTCTTTCTCTCACACTTTCCCTCTATGTGTGTGTGCGTGTTTGTGTGTGTGTATTTGTGTGTGTGTGTGTGTGTGTGTGTGTGTGTGTGTGTGTGTGTATTTCTTGGTTGTTTTATCCAACCTGCACTGTACTGAAAATCATAGGCTTGATCACAGTTCCTGGAGGATATACGGTAAGCACATTTTCTTGGAAGAGGTTCCGTAGCCGTGCGGTACGGCTACCGAATTTTTTTTGGTAGGTAGCTGTACGGCCTCGTACGGTTTATATAGGCCTACCCAACTGCGTGGTTGGATATATCAATATCATAACTCCATCCCACGTTTGACTCTCAACGGGTGGTCCCTGCGACCTAACTCCAGGGCCCGACGCTGATGTTGGACATAAACGTGACAAAAAGTAACATGTCCGGGTTTAGGTAAAACAATATGCCTTCTGTGTCCTTGCCTCATCCAGGTCGGGAGATGACTGTGGAGAGTGACTGCGGGTTCCACAGGCCTAGGGCCCGTGACCACCGCACTTTTCACAGTGTGATTGCTCCACATTGTTCGTGTTTATTTATTCGGTTATCTGCAGCACGACGGCTGCCCTGTGCTCCCAGAACTCTTTGACAGAACCCTTTCTAGCGTTCCTTTTGCCTTTCGACTGCTGCTCAAACTTTTGATTGAATGCGTTTCGGTAGCATCACCGTTTCTTCAGAGAAGATTAATTTGCGCAGTTGAATTGCGATTTTGATTGTTTAGCCGCTTGGATACGTTTGAATAGGCCTACTGTGTGTGTGATGCTCTAGTTGCGAACATGAACAGTGTAACAGTAATGTCGGTGAAACTCCCCGGACAGGCAAAGTCAGTACGTCAGGCGGGGTGGCGGCCACCATAAGGCAGATCGAGTGTGTGTGTGGTCAAGGGGCAGTTAACTCTTCACTTGCATTGCCACTTCAAATTTTTTTTTGTGTCGTTGACTGACTGCGGAGTATCATTGTGCAAACCAAAAGCTGCATTTTTGAAATGTCGGTCCGCGCAAAAAATACGCACAGTTTTTTTTTAAAAATACGCATATCTGAACTAGTGAGTACGCAGAGGCAAAATTTCTGCAAGTGCATCTAGGGACATAATCAGTACAGTCAAACGCATGTTTCCAGACTCTAATGGCATACACGCTTTGCATTACAATGATATCTGGGAATCAGTGTCCAGCTTTGCAGGCGAGGTGAAGGAACATCATTACTGTTTGCTGTGCTCATCAGTCTTTCCTGAAGATCCAGATGTGGTGATCTGTGAGACAGATGGCTGTGGAGGTCTGCGCTACAAAGGCACAGACCAAAACAAGAGTGGACGGCAAGCACGGCAGAAGTTTGTGTTTGCTGACATTAAGTCTCAGCTGCGACTACTGCTAGAGACCCCAGGTATTTTTACATGATTATAATTATACTTGTCATGCTATGTGTATTACCACGTCAATCCAAGTATTTTTTCAGACAAGCAAAAGGAATATTGAAGGATAACAGCTAGCCTGACACGAATTTGTATAAAATTTACCTTTTATATTTTTCCCCCAAAAATTACTGGAGGTTTCAGACTTTTATTTTTGTCCTATAGTTTTGTTAGCCATACTGATATTTCATCATGTGTTTTTTTTCTTTGTACATGTTTTGGATACACTTGCCCTGCTTCTGGAGGAAAATTGCATTTATATAATGAAGTCTACCTTGTGCGTACTCTACCTGCGCAGTTCATCTCTGTCACTGACTTGCGGGGATGTTAAATTATTGTACCCGCAAACTAGATCACAGATGATTGTCATAGATACTTCAAGGTCAAGGCAACTTATGCAGGAAATGAAACTTATATATATTGTGCTTCCTGCAAAAGGTTTGTGTTGAGCATTTTATGCATAACAGACATTTTGTGGATGGCTGAAATCAGTATTCCGCGCAAAACGTTGCACAACATAATGCATACAAACAGGTCAAATAGTCTGCTTACTAAGACGGAGAATTGATTTAAAGTTAAAAGTATGCTTTTTGGTTGTGTGTTTTTGTTGATTTGTTAAAGCTGACTTACTGTTTGTTTGGACAGGAGTTTGGACGAATATCCAGAAATGTAAGCGAGACCTCAGAAGAAGAATGGACAGAGGTGACACAGCCATTGAAGACATCACCGATGGAACTGCCTACCGGAGCATGTGCGAGGAAGGCCAGTTCCTATCATCCTCCACCAACGTGTCTGCCGTTATGAACACTGATGGTGTAAATTTGTTTTCTTCCTCCAAAGTACAGTTGTGGCCAATATTTCTCGCCATAAATGAGCTGAGTCCAGCAGCACGATTTGCTAGGGAAAACATGTTGCTTGTTGGCATCTGGCAGGGTAAAGGCAAGCCACCATTTAAGCAGTATCTTGAGGGGTTTGCAAGAGAGATGAATGAGCTAAGGACAAATGGTGTGGACATTTGCGTAAGCGGAGAAACCCATGTCGTGAAGCTTTCAGTCATTTGTGCCACTCTTGACCTTCCAGCGAAAGCATCAGTTCTGAACATGACCCAGTACAATGGAGGCAATGCATGCATTACTTGTGAAGAAGGTGGTGAAGTGGTGCCACAAGGTAAAGGCCATGCAAGATGCTATCCATACCGTCCAGGCCCAGCGCGTGCGCGAGATCGTAACCATGAAGATGTAGTGCAGTGCATGATGCAGAGTACACCAGCAACCCGTATCAAAGGTTTCTGTGGTCAGTCAGGCCTGTCTTCATTAGATGGCTTTGATTTGGTACAGGGGGTTGTTCCTGACTACATGCACGGGCTCCTTCTTGGAATAACTAAAACCCTCATGAGCAAGTGGTTTTCTGCCACAGAAAGCGGCAAGCCATACTTTGTTGGCAAACACTTGAGAAAAATCAATAATAACTTGATGCACATCAAACCACCACATTTTATCGAAAGGCTACCACGTGACCTGGAAAAAAACTACAGTCACTTCAAAGCTACAGAACTGCAAACTTGGCTTTTATTCTATTGTATTCCTAGTTTGAGTGGCATTTTGCCCGACAGGTACTTGAAACATGTGGCAAAATTGTCAGAGGCAGCACACATTTTTCTCGGGGACTCCATCAGTACATTCGCACTTTCTCGAGCAAGTGACTTGCTGGATGAGTTTTACCAAGATTTTGCCGCTTTCTACTGTCAGGGTTCCTGTGGCCTGAATGTGCACAATGCTGGTGCTCATTTGGCAAGCTATGTGATACTGTGGGGGCCCATGTGGGCATGGTCTTGTTTTGCTTTCGAAGATGCAAATGCTATGATTTTACAATCTGTTCACGGCACTGGTGATGTTGTTAGGCAGGTACTCAAGTTCAAAGTAGCCCAGGGTGTGACACGCAAATGTGGTCGACAAGAAAATCAAGCGTGTTCGGAGCAACTTAAAGCGCATGTTTAACTGCGACATTGTGGGAAAGATCAAGAAATTTTCAGAAGAAAATAGACTGGAAAAGAATGTCGCAGACCAGTTGAATGAGAGACAGTTGAGAAAGGTGGACAGAGTCATGTGTGGGCAGAAGATGTTTATTCTGTCGAGTATGGGAGAATGAAGAAAAGGGAATGTAGTGTAATTAAGACATGTGACAATGAATATGGAAGGATTCTACTGTTTGTTGTCAACAAGCAGAATGAGTGTTCTGCTGTTGTTCGTATGTTCCGAGAAACGGCCAACCATGACAACATTTTAACCAACACGAGACATCTGATCTCAGTTGAACTTTCAGACAATGTCCAGATTATTCCTGTTCAGTGCTTGGAGGAAATTATGGTGTTTCTTCATTGTGATAATGCACAGTATATTTCCTCTTCTCCAAATAAGCATGGTCGTTCTGTCTTTAAGTGAACTGGTGACTGAACCATGACGATGTGACTGAACCATGACGCTGTCAAAGTGTGTTGGGAATACACTGCCATGTTGTGTTACCAAAACTGCCACGACTCAAATATGTGGTGGGGACTTTAAGTCCGCTTCCAGTCCTTTTAAAACCGGCACGATGCACCTTTACGTATTTTTGCAGTGTCAGCACTTGCTGACTGCACTGTGTTTCGCACGTGCAATGCAAGTCGTCATGTGGCAGTACATGCAAAACATTTATATTGTTCGTGAATGGACCCTATATATAGGGTCGTGTATTTTGCTAGAAGAGGATTTTGGAAACAATATTTTTCGTTGGCTACTGTGCGTGCAGCTCGTTTCTGAGCCGCGTCTCCGGGGGCCACTGTGCCCGGTTGGTAAGGCCTGGTTTTTGGCTTGCCGGTCTGGTTGTGTGTGATTCATTTCTGAGCGGCGTCTCAGGGGGGGCCGCTGTGCCCGGTTGGCAAGACCTGGTGTTGGCTTGCCGGTCTCTTTTACTATGATTTGTTTTGTCTGGTCAAGGCTTTGAACTGGGACATTGTGACGGACCAAAGTCTTTCTTGTGTGGTATTCATTTGACTTAAATTGGAGTTTGGTGGTGATTTGTGCATTGATGGTGGAATATTGATTTGTGCTGTGGAGGTGGAGTGTTGGTGATTTGTTCTGTGGAGGTGAAGTGTTGGTGATTTGTGCTTTGGAGGAGGATTGATTTGTGCTTTGGAGAAGGATTGTTTTGTGCTTTGGAGAAGGATTGTTTTGTGCTTTGGAGAAGGATTGATTTGTGCTTTGGAGAAGGATTGATTTGTGCTTTGGAGAAGGATTGATTTGTGCTTTGGAGAAGGATTGATTTGTGCTTTGGAGGAGGATTGTTTTGTGCTTTGGAGGAGGATTGTTTTGTGCTTTGGAGAAGGATTGATTTGTGCTTTGGAGAAGGATTGTTTTGTGCTTTGGAGGAGGATTGTTTTGTGCTTTGGAGGAGGATTGTTTTGACTGCATTGATGGTGGAATATTGATTTGTGCGTTGATGGTGGAATATTGATTTGTGATTTGGAGGTGAAGTGTTGGTGTTTAAACCTGTCATGAAAAGACGAAAGGTTGCTAAGCCTACCAAGTCTTCAGCTGAAATGATATGATGTGATGTTAAGATGTACATTTTATTACTGACGACTCACCTTTGTCAAGATCACTTGATGCTGCTGCAGTAACGGCATTAACGCTAGCTTATATCATTTTTTATGCGAAAGAGTGAATGAATGATTGATTCAGAGAATAAGTCTGCTTGAGTATCTAATATCGTGTAAATAATATGGAAAGACCAAAAATTAAAGAATGTTCACTTGCAATTATCTTGATATACAAAGTTACTACTTAAAGTGTCTAATGCATTATTTCTAGTGGCAATAAATCCTTAGTTTGATAGAAGGCAAATTTGTCTCACCAGTTTTTGTGGGTACAATTCTGTCTCTTTCTGTATACTTTAACACCATTGTGTTTTTGAAGTCCATGCATTTTTTATATTGCTTAGTCAATGAAAAGTAGGAAATCGTAAAACACTTCTGAATTATATGAACATCAACATCAAATTTACATTCATATATGTTGACACTAAATCTTATATTCTGTGTGTGATCACTAAAGTGTCTTGCGTGTGTGTTGAAATGCTTTGTTGTTCACTTCTATTTTTTTATTTCATTTTATTTACACTTTTCTAGAATATTCTTTGAATGGTCTTGTTCTAGAATAATATTCTAAGAAAAAGTAATGTTCTAGAATATTCTAGAATTATTCTGGAATTAAAGAATTCTAGAATAATTCCATCAAATTTTTTCCCGAACATTCTAGAATGTTCTAGAATTTAGGAAATTTCTAGAATGTCATTTCGCCGGGGAAGCTTGCATTCTTCGATAATATTGAAAAATAGATCGTTCCCATTCAAACCATATGCATGTAGATCTAGGTCGAGTTTGATTTCACAACGCCTACTACAAAAAACAAAGCCAAAACACCCCCATTATTGCAGCAAATCATTTCATTACACATTACACTGTAAATTTATTCACAAACATGATCGGAACGCATCAGAAACGCGTCGAGAAACAAGCAATTTTACGTGTCAATAAGTGGTGTGATTACTTCCCTAGATTCACCCATATTCATTCCCGCTTGGGGCGCAACGTGTCTCGATCCTCACAACAATGAGCTAATGAACTATCTTTGTGTAACCTATAATCTTTGCCGAGTCTTAATAGTTGTGGGTAAGGCAAGTTTAGTTCATTGGTAGGAAATACTTATGGCATCTTGTCATGAATACTACGTGCCAAAGAATTTTTTTAATAATTTGGAGCTAGTGTCATATCCTAGACCGTAGAGTATCCTAAAACGTAGACTGTGACGTACTTGCATATTATTAACATGACGTGTTCACCCGCCAATCTTGTGATTGGACAATGCCCCGCAGAGATGACTTCCCCCCGCCTACTCTTGTTATCTTAACTGTGATTAGCCAGTTGTAATGGTGAGCATTTTATGAAGTCTCTGGAATAAGGTTGTTGGGACAGAAAATCCTACTGACAATATACTACAACAATCCTTGTGGTATAATTCAAATATATGTCATTGCAGGGTACCAGTCAAGTCCAAAAAATGGGCTGACAAGAGTATCTTGCAGGTGAAACATATTGTTAAAAACAATGATCTAGTCAGTTTTTTCAATCTGAAGACAAAGTTCAAATTGGATGCAGAAGATATCTTTACTTATCAAACAATAAAAAAGTATATTCCACAGGAATGGATGCAAAAAATAAAAAACAACCAATGTCAAAGTCAGTGTGGGAGAATTAGTGAAAGAATAAATAGGGTATCAAAATGTACTAACTTCTTTTACTCAGTTCTAATTGACAGCATGGACATAGACATTCATTCCCCCCAAAAGTGGGGAAAATCATTTGAGGGCAATAACATTGATTGGGAAAGCATTTATACTCTGCCAAAGCAATGCACAATAGACACCGGACCTTTCAGTTCAAATTCTTACACCGATTACATCAAAAAACACATTCCTTCTGCGTATAGGAAAATCATCATCATCACTTTGTGGATTTTGCTGGTGTTGTATTGAAACACAGGAACATATATGCTGGGAATGTCAAGTAATACAAGATTTCTGGTGCAAACTACAGCAATATCTAGAAAGCAGAAAGGCAACATTCTCCAAATGTAAATATTCCATATTCTTTGGTGACAAGCTCGCTCCTCCTATTGTAATCTTAATATTAGCCAAAAAATATATTCATCAAGCTAAGTGTCAAAATTATGAAATAGCGTTTGACTCCTTTAGGCAAGTCCTTCAGTATACATATAGAATCGAGGAAAGAGTTGCTTTCAGAAATGGAATATCTGAACAGCTTCAGAGCAAGTGGTCGCCGGTCCTACCAATGACGCCATAAACTTAACAAGAAATTGTCCTTTGCCCAACGCCTCTTGAACTCCTCCAACCCCCCATCCCATTCCAGATCTCATCTCTCATGCTCATCACCCCCCACGATATCTACAGCATGTAATTTTATGTACAATTCTTCAAGTTTCCTATCCTTTTTTATTTTTTTCTTAATATTTGTTAATTAATTATTATGTTATTATTATTATTATTATTATTATTATTATTATTATTATTATTATTATTATTATTATTATTATTATTATATGTGGTTGTGGGTGTGTATATATGTGTGTATACATGTGTGTATGTATATATATGCGTGTGTGTGTGTGTGTGTGTGTATATATAAGACTACAACACATCATATTGTAAATATCATGTCTAAGTTTAACTGTGTACAGTTGCATATAATTGTACATGCACTATGACTAAGAAAACTTAGCATTACATCACAAAAAAATAAAGAAGAAGAAAGAGCAAGAATGTAAAATTAGTAAATAATTCTCATCATCTGACATTGACAAACAGCCAGGGTGATATTTTAGTCCTAATGGCAGAAGTATCCTTGCGTCAGCCCTCCAGTGATGACAGGAGCAACATGAAGCATGGACTAGCAATGCTCCAGCAATATCCTTGCGTCAGCCCTCCAGTGATGACAGGAGCAACATGAAGCATGGACTAGCAATGCTCCAGCAATATCCTTGCGTCAGCCCTCCAGTGAATACAGGAGCAACATGAAGCATGGACAAGCAATGCTCCAGCAATATCCTTGCGTCAGCCCTCCAGTGATGACAGGAGCAACATGAAGCATGGACAAGCAATGCTCCAGCAATATCCTTGCGTCAGCCCTCCAGTGATGACAGGAGCAACATGAAGCATGGACAGGCAATGCTCCAGCAATATCCTTGCGTCAGCCCTCCAGTGATGACAGGAGCAACATGAAGCATGGACTAGCAATGCTCCAGCAATATCCTTGCGTCAGCCCTCCAGTGATGACAGGAGCAACATGAAGCATGGACAAGCAATGCTCCAGCAATATCCTTGCGTCAGCCCTCCAGTGATGACAGGAGCAACATGAAGCATGGACAAGCAATGCTCCAGCAATATCCTTGCGTCAGCCCTCCAGTGATGACAGGAGCAACATGAAGCATGGACAGGCAATGCTCCAGCAATATCCTTGCGTCAGCCCTCCAGTGATGACAGGAGCAACATGAAGCATGGACAGGCAATGCTCCAGCAATATCCTTGCGTCAGCCCTCCAGTGATGACAGGAGCAACATGAAGCATGGACAAGCAATGCTCCAGCAATATCCTTGCGTCAGCCCTCCAGTGATGACGGGAGCAACATGAAGCATGGACTAGCAATGCTCCAGCAATATCCTTGCGTCAGCCCTCCAGTGATGACGGGAGCAACATGAAGCATGGACAGGCAATGCTCCAGCAATATCCTTGCGTCAGCCCTCCAGTGATGACAGGAGCAACATGAAGCATGGACAGGCAATGCTCCAGCAATATCCTTGCGTCAGCCCTCCAGTGATGACAGGAGCAACATGAAGCATGGACAGGCAATGCTCCAGCAATATCCTTGCGTCAGCCCTCCAGTGATGACAGGAGCAACATGAAGCATGGACAAGCAATGCTCCAGCAATATCCTTGCGTCAGCCCTCCAGTGATGACAGGAGCAACATGAAGCATGGACAGGCAATGCTCCAGCAATATCCTTGCGTCAGCCCTCCAGTGATGACAGGAGCAACATGAAGCATGGACAGGCAATGCTCCAGCAGTATCCTTGCGTCAGCCCTCCAGTGATGACAGGAGCAACATGAAGCATGGACAGGCAATGCTCCAGCAGTATCCTTGCGTCAGCCCTCCAGTGATGACAGGAGCAACATGAAGCATGGACAGGCAATGCTCCAGCAATATCCTTGCGTCAGCCCTCCAGTGATGACAGGAGCAACATGAAGCATGGACAAGCAATGCTCCAGCAATATCCTTGCGTCAGCCCTCCAGTGATGACAGGAGCAACATGAAGCATGGACAAGCAATGCTCCAGCAATATCCTTGCGTCAGCCCTCCAGTGATGACAGGAGCAACATGAAGCATGGACAGGCAATGCTCCAGCAATATCCTTGCGTCAGCCCTCCAGTGATGACAGGAGCAACATGAAGCATGGACAGGCAATGCTCCAGCAATATCCTTGCGTCAGCCCTCCAGTGATGACAGGAGCAACATGAAGCATGGACTAGCAATGCTCCAGCAATATCCTTGCGTCAGCCCTCCAGTGATGACGGGAGCAACATGAAGCATGGACTAGCAATGCTCCAGCAATATCCTTGCGTCAGCCCTCCAGTGATGACGGGAGCAACATGAAGCATGGACTAGCAATGCTCCAGCAATATCCTTGCGTCAGCCCTCCAGTGATGACAGGAGCAACATGAAGCATGGACAAGCAATGCTCCAGCAATATCCTTGCGTCAGCCCTCCAGTGATGACGGGAGCAACATGAAGCATGGACTAGCAATGCTCCAGCAATATCCTTGCGTCAGCCCTCCAGTGATGACGGGAGCAACATGAAGCATGGACTAGCAATGCTCCAGCAATATCCTTGCGTCAGCCCTCCAGTGATGACAGGAGCAACATGAAGCATGGACAGGCAATGCTCCAGCAATATCCTTGCGTCAGCCCTCCAGTGATGACAGGAGCAACATGAAGCATGGACAGGCAATGCTCCAGCAATATCCTTGCGTCAGCCCTCCAGTGATGACAGGAGCAACATGAAGCATGGACAAGCAATGCTCCAGCAATATCCTTGCGTCAGCCCTCCAGTGATGACAGGAGCAACATGAAGCATGGACAGGCAATGCTCCAGCAATATCCTTGCGTCAGCCCTCCAGTGATGACAGGAGCAACATGAAGCATGGACAGGCAATGCTCCAGCAGTATCCTTGCGTCAGCCCTCCAGTGATGACAGGAGCAACATGAAGCATGAACAGGCAATGCTCCAGCAATATCCTTGCGTCAGCCCTCCAGTGATGACAGGAGCAACATGAAGCATGGACAGGCAATGCTCCAGCAATATCCTTGCGTCAGCCCTCCAGTGATGACAGGAGCAACATGAAGCATGGACAAGCAATGCTCCAGCAATATCCTTGCGTCAGCCCTCCAGTGATGACAGGAGCAACATGAAGCATGGACAAGCAATGCTCCAGCAATATCCTTGCGTCAGCCCTCCAGTGATGACAGGAGCAACATGAAGCATGGACAGGCAATGCTCCAGCAATATCCTTGCGTCAGCCCTCCAGTGATGACAGGAGCAACATGAAGCATGGACAGGCAATGCTCCAGCAATATCCTTGCGTCAGCCCTCCAGTGATGACAGGAGCAACATGAAGCATGGACTAGCAATGCTCCAGCAATATCCTTGCGTCAGCCCTCCAGTGATGACAGGAGCAACATGAAGCATGGACTAGCAATGCTCCAGCAATATCCTTGCGTCAGCCCTCCAGTGATGACGGGAGCAACATGAAGCATGGACTAGCAATGCTCCAGCAATATCCTTGCGTCAGCCCTCCAGTGATGACGGGAGCAACATGAAGCATGGACAAGCAATGCTCCAGCAATATCCTTGCGTCAGCCCTCCAGTGATGACAGGAGCAACATGAAGCATGGACAGGCAATGCTCCAGCAAGAAAGGACGGCATTTCCCCGAACATCTCTTCAGTCTTTTCCTTGATGAACTTCACAGTGAACCCATCACCACAACTCCACTCACACACATTTGCAAGACACCACAACACCATTTCAAAGAAATATGAAAATAAGCATTTATTTGTAAATCTAAAACATAACAGAAACAACATCCATTTTTTAATAGAAACTCCCATAATTTTAGAATTGTTGCTTCTCACCATCCAAGAGTACAACAGAGCACTGTAAGTTTCACATGTATACATAACCAAAGCACTGCAAAGGACAGTCACGGAAAACATGGGGCTACAATTGAGGACTGAACCCCTGACCTTTCACTTGGCACCCAAAATGCTCCACCAGCTGAGCTACCATGGTTCGCGTTGTCAGGAGAAATGTCTACACAGCCCTGTATCAGCGGCTGCTGTTTTGGCCTTACAATGCCTGGATGACCCGAATCCCACTTTCCCACTCTTAAGTAACCAACCCTTCATGGAGAACTGGGCCATGTTGCATAGATGTGAGGTCCTGCAAGGCATAGGCCGATGTCAACACGTGTCAAGAACTGCATACCTCCCTCATCAGCTGGAATGCTGAGGTCATTGTGTTTTCGGAGCCTGCTCCAGTAGCACCCGCACAGCCAGCCCCAAGCAGCATTTACATTGCCTTTACATCTGCTCCAGTAGCACCCGCACAGCCAGCCCCAAGCAGCATTTACATTGCCTTTACATCTGCTCCAGTAGCACCCGCACAGCCAGCCCCAAGCAGCATTTACATTGCCTTTACATCTGCTCCAGTAGCACCCGCACAGCCAGCCCCAAGCAGCATTTACATTGCCTTTACATCTGCTCCAGTAGCACCCGCACAGCCAGCCCCAAGCAGCATTTACATTGCCTTTACATCTGCTCCAGTAGCACCCGCACAGCCAGCCCCAAGCAGCATTTACATTGCCTTTACATCTGCTCCAGTAGCACCCGCACAGCCAGCCCCAAGCAGCATTTACATTGCCTTTACATCTGCTCCAGTAGCACCCGCACAGCCAGCCCCAAGCAGCATTTACATTGCCTTTACATCTGCTCCAGTAGCACCCGCACAGCCAGCCCCAAGCAGCATTTACATTGCCTTTACATCTGCTTTCACCTTGCTAACACATGTTGACACCGGCCTATTCCTCACAGAATGTTGGCTTTCCTCACGTTAATGCAACACGCCTCTGAAGCAGCATCTCACTAGTGTCCTCCCCAGGAGATGGAGATGAAGCTGGCACTGGAATGCATTTTTTCCCTTTTATTTCTTCCCTAGGTCTTTTTTTGCCTGTTGCCTACTGAAGATCAACCAGCCTGTCCCATTATCAAAGATAAAAACCGCTGGCGCTGAACCTCCAGGTTTTGGCACACACAAAAAATTGGGTTCAAACCCGCAATCTCTCGAGAAAAGAGGGGGGGAAAAACACACACAAAAACACAAAAAACAGGTCGGGTTCGAAAAAAGTTTCAGCGCGGATTCGAATCCGTTCACGCATGACCTAACGTTACAATTGTCCAGCGCTTTACCATCTGAGCCATTCATTTGGCAACTGACGTTACTACGTGTTTGTAAAGGAATTATAACGTTCTTTTCTGTAAACTCCCTCGCTTCATATTTTGCACTGTAAATTGTATAAAAATGGATGATAGTTCATGAAATTTGAGTGGTCTTGTACATTTTAGGATACTTAAGGTCTATTTCTGCCAAGTTTATTATCGATTCACTGCCATTAGGCCAAGCCAACAGACTACCAGTACCAAGTTGTTGCGCTTAAGTCAGGACAGACAGAACGAACGAACGAACTTTATTTTACAAGGGTAGTGAATTAGGCAGTATTGCCTTTCTTACTTACATTCAGCCCTTGAGGCAAAATATTCAAATGTGGTAAGAGAGAGAGAGAGAGAGAGAGAGAGAGAGAGAGAGAGAGAGAGAGATACAGAGAGAGAGACAGAGAGAGAGACAGAGAGAGAGACAGAGACAGAGAGAGAGACAGAGAGAGAGGGTGGGAGGGGAGCTGGGAAAAGGGGAGGAAGGGAAGAGAGAATGAGAGTAAGATGGTGGGTGGGAGAGAGAGAGAGAGAGAGAGAGAGAGAGAGAGAGAGAGTGAGAGAGAGAGGGAGAGAGAGAGAGAGAGAGAGAGAGAGAGACAGAGAGAGAGAGACACAGAGAGAGACACAGAGAGAGACACAGAGAGAGACAGAGAGAGAGAGACAGAGAGAGACAGAGACAGAGAGAGACAGAGAGAGAGTGAGAGAGAGAGAGAGGGGGGGGGGGGGGAGCTGGGAAAAGGGGAGGAAGGGAAGAGAGAATGAGAGTAAGAGGGTGGGTGGGAGAGAGATCGAGAGAGAGAGAGAGAGAAAGAGAGAGAGAGAGAGAGAGACAGAGAGAGAGAGACAGAGAGACAGAGAGAGAGTGAGAGTAGCCATAAGTACTGATCAAAAGATCAGATAAAGGCCTCGCAGCCTAAGACATCTGAGGACATATCTATCTATCTAAATTAATTCTCCTATAAACTGTCCTCGCAAATGACGTCACGTTATTGATGACATCGCACATGTTGGAATTTGCCATTCCTCCCCAGGTGTTTCGAAATTCTGCTGGCATATAGGATCGAAAATCTCCTCGCAAATGACGTCACTTTATTCGACGTCAAATGATAACGTCACAGAGTTTGCAAAATGGAGTCTGTTGAATCGTTTTCATTAAAACACCAAAATGTAAAAAAGTCACTTTCTTTTCAAACCTCGATTCTGAAAATTTGATAATATTGAATGGGACCTAACTTCCAGTCAGTGTGCAAAATCTCAAGGAAATCCGTCCAGTAGTTTTTGAGATATAGGCCGTGGAGACGGGACAGACAGACAGACACACACACACAGACAGACTAATAAAGTCTGTAGGACCTCCAGTAAACCTGGAGGGATAAATTTGGTCTCATCCCAGAAACAGGTAAAAAGTTGCATATATACAACAATTAAATCAGTGAAATGTTGTGGTTGATGCCCTGATCACAGGTACAATGGAAGCATGTGTCTTAGGTTGACCCTTTGGTGTGTTGGTATTTACCAAATGCTTTACAGCAGCCAGAGATGTGAGATCATAATCACCGGCGCTGATGGTGTCATGTCAAGCACATCAGACACACAAAAATCAAATGCCCTTAAAAGTCCCAGCATGGTATGTGACTACTTTTCCGGAAGCAAGATTATTGAGCCAGGAGGACAGAAATACACATGAACACATTTACATGGTACAACTAAACACACACACACACACACAGAAACACACACACACACACACAGAAACACACACACACACACACACACACACAGACACACACACACAAAGAGGTGCTGCTTTGAAATCTGTTTTATTTAAATGAAACTATTTCTATGTAAATACAGAATATCGATTGTAGTTAATACTGCTTTAAAAAGTTAAAGGTAAAGGTGTTCTTTTTCATATTGCACCCTTTCCCCCAGTGGTGGGTGCTCAAACCACTCACATTTACCCCCTGGTCATCAGGCAACTCTCTTTGTCACTCAAACACCATCTCAACTCCCCGGGGAGCGTGCAACCAGGCTGCACCCCAACACCATCTCAACTCCCCGGGGAGCGTGCAACCAGGCTGCACCCCAACACCATCTCAACTCCCCGGGGAGCGTGCAACCAGGCTGCACCCCAACACCATCTCAACTCCCCGGGGAGCGTGCAACCAGGCTGCACCCCAACACCATCTCAACTCCCCGGGGAGCGTGCAACCAGGCTGCACCCCAACACCATCTCAACTCCCCGGGGAGCGTGCAACCAGGCTGCACCCCAACACCATCTCAACTCCCCGGGGAGCGTGCAACCAGGCTGCACCCCAACACCATCTCAACTCCCCGGGGAGCGTGCAACCAGGCTGCACCCCAACACCATCTCAACTCCCCGGGGAGCGTGCAACCAGGCTGCACCCCAACACCATCTCAACTCCCCGGGGAGCGTGCAACCAGGCTGCACCCCAACACCATCTCAACTCCCCGGGGAGCGTGCAACCAGGCTGCACCCCAACACCATCTCAACTCCCCGGGGAGCGTGCAACCAGGCTGCACCCCAACACCATCTCAACTCCCCGGGGAGCGTGCAACCAGGCTGCACCCCAACACCATCTCAACTCCCCGGGGAGCGTGCAACCAGGCTGCACCCCAACACCATCTCAACTCCCCGGGGAGCGTGCAACCAGGCTGCACCCCAACACCATCTCAACTCCCCGGGGAGCGTGCAACCAGGCTGCACCCCAACACCATCTCAACTCCCCGGGGAGCGTGCAACCAGGCTGCACCCCAACACCATCTCAACTCCCCGGGGAGCGTGCAACCAGGCTGCACCCCAACACCATCTCAACTCCCCGGGGAGCGTGCAACCAGGCTGCACCCCAACACCATCTCAACTCCCCGGGGAGCGTGCAACCAGGCTGCACCCCAACACCATCTCAACTCCCCGGGGAGCGTGCAACCAGGCTGCACCCCAACACCATCTCAACTCCCCGGGGAGCGTGCAACCAGGCTGCACCCCAACACCATCTCAACTCCCCGGGGAGCGTGCAACCAGGCTGCACCCCAACACCATCTCAACTCCCCGGGGAGCGTGCAACCAGGCTGCACCCCAACACCATCTCAACTCCCCGGGGAGCGTGCAACCAGGCTGCACCCCAACACCATCTCAACTCCCCGGGGAGCGTGCAACCAGGCTGCACCCCAACACCATCTCAACTCCCCGGGGAGCGTGCAACCAGGCTGCACCCCAACACCATCTCAACTCCCCGGGGAGCGTGCAACCAGGCTGCACCCCAACACCATCTCAACTCCCCGGGGAGCGTGCAACCAGGCTGCACCCCAACACCATCTCAACTCCCCGGGGAGCGTGCAACCAGGCTGCACCCCAACACCATCTCAACTCCCCGGGGAGCGTGCAACCAGGCTGCACCCCAACACCATCTCAACTCCCCGGGGAGCGTGCAACCAGGCTGCACCCCAACACCATCTCAACTCCCCGGGGAGCGTGCAACCAGGCTGCACCCCAACACCATCTCAACTCCCCGGGGAGCGTGCAACCAGGCTGCACCCCAACACCATCTCAACTCCCCGGGGAGCGTGCAACCAGGCTGCACCCCAACACCATCTCAACTCCCCGGGGAGCGTGCAACCAGGCTGCACCCCAACACCATCTCAACTCCCCGGGGAGCGTGCAACCAGGCTGCACCCCAACACCATCTCAACTCCCCGGGGAGCGTGCAACCAGGCTGCACCCCAACACCATCTCAACTCCCCGGGGAGCGTGCAACCAGGCTGCACCCCAACACCATCTCAACTCCCCGGGGAGCGTGCAACCAGGCTGCACCCCAACACCATCTCAACTCCCCGGGGAGCGTGCAACCAGGCTGCACCCCAACACCATCTCAACTCCCCGGGGAGCGTGCAACCAGGCTGCACCCCAACACCATCTCAACTCCCCGGGGAGCGTGCAACCAGGCTGCACCCCAACACCATCTCAACTCCCCGGGGAGCGTGCAACCAGGCTGCACCCCAACACCATCTCAACTCCCCGGGGAGCGTGCAACCAGGCTGCACCCCAACACCATCTCAACTCCCCGGGGAGCGTGCAACCAGGCTGTGTGAATGAAGGAACCAAAGCTTATACAATTTTTTTCAAGCTCAGCCCTTACAGATACCCATTATACTCTTGGGTGGGCAGAGGCAATGTGAGTAAAACATTTCTCAAGGATGCTACTCTAGCATCTTTGCAGATTTTAACACCGCACCCACCAGCCACAAGCCACTGCAAGTCAAGCGCACTAACCACTCCATCACCAAGCCCCAACTTTTGAAAATGGTATTTACAAATGAGCAGTGCACAGAGAGCTACTGTGATAAACTGCTAATCAACAATACCAAAAAGGGTAGGGGTGGGAGTGGGGAGGTGGGGAAGAGTGAGGGAGAGAGAGAAAAATACTTAATAAACCTATTTCAGTTTCTTAGATAGATGAAATATATAAATAAATGTCAACAGTTAAAAACATCCATTTAGACAGAGGAGTCTTTATAAATTTGCATGCTGCCGAGAAGTTTCATTAACCAAAGTCTTCATTTATGCCTGAAAGTAAATTTATCCCTCTCTCCTCATCACTGTGAAGGTTTCTTCACCATAAGTAACATATGGTGAATTTGAAAGGCAACACATTTTTCAAAATAATTAATGAATCACAGATGATATCAATGTCTGCTTAAGTCCCACTTTTGCAGAAAACAAATGAAGTATTAACTCTTAATATCCTGTACCGCCCATAGCCGCCCACCCCACGTTGCTGTTACTTGACTGATTATTTTCTACAAATTGCATAATCCTTACAAAACTGGGGAATGAAACACGTGAATGACTTACAGGACCTTAACCTCTTCACTGCCGTATACATTACTCGCCATATGCCAGGAACGGTTTTTGCGTTTTATTGTTCCTGTCTTTGTTCAGTCATAGTGCTTTTGTTTTCCAGAGAACTACTTTGAAATTTTGCACAAAGACACAGAAGACATTAATAATCAAACTCATTTATAAAATTCCTCTTCACCGCTGTCAGGATCATTGAAAAGTTTATTCAGCACTTCCAAACAAACGAGCTTTATAGGTTCTCTCAGAAGCCATTTCATGATCAAATCAATCAAAATTGCAAGAAAGATACTTCTAATCCATATAAGTCAGCGAGAACACCGAGGAAGCCCTAAGGGACGTAACTCTTAACAGCTACATACACTGGTTCAAAGTACTTAGTTTCCTCCCTTGCAATGAAGACCCGAGACTGTCTCAGGACATAGCACAGCAGGAGCAGTTGAGGCATGAGATAGTTTTGGGCGAAGCAGGGAAGAGGTTAAGAGTTCAGCAGCTTTTACAGTCACATGAAGTTTGGAGCAGCTGAGATACAAAACACTGAGCATACTCCAAGCACTAACATGCTTGGAGTTGTCGTTTTGTCTCATGTCAAGCAAAATCAGGACAGTAAATATATATATATATATATATATATATATATATATATATATATATATATATATATACATATTATTATAAAATGTGAAAAAGCACTGCAAACAAGCACAGTTCCAACAGGCGGTATCCAAAATATGTTAGCATGTAATACTAAAAATTGCAGTGCTTGTCTGCATGCACATATTCATTTATTCACCAATAATATCACTGTCCAAACAGGCAGGTTTGTGAATTTTCAATCCCAGTTCACTTGGCTGTGGCTGCCTCGTGTTCTTCCTTGTTGCGGCGATGCCAGTCCATGTTCATTTTGTGGATGTTCTCTCCACGGGCCACAGCGTGCTTGCCGCTGATCACCATGGCGATGCAGGCCAGGACTGTGAGACCCACCATGCCCAGGCTGGCCCGGATGCGGAACCAGTCTTTGGCCTTGTGCAGCTGTGCATACCTGCAGTGTGCAGACAGAAGTGCAGCTACTGCAATGACCTGGACATAGTTATGCTCTGTAGGAATTGCAGTGCAATGCTGTACAAAGTAGTATGAAACAGCACAGCATAGTATGGTAGAAGCATAATGACCCATATCATTATACTCTCTTCTCTTGTCACCATTTCCACATTCTCTGGTGGTCAGGGTGGGGTCAGTGAAACAAAGAATGAATGAATGAATATATGAATGAATGAATGAATGAATGAATGAATGAATGAATGAATGAATGAATGAATGAATGAATGAATGAATGAATGAATGAATGGACTTTTTACAGTTTATCATTGGTTGTTGGTCATGTAAGGATATTCCCTCCAAAACCACCAGAGCTGGTCAGAGTAAGAGCAACTTGTCTCACTTTCTCTAGTTTTCCTTCATTTATGAAACATGAAGGGAGAAGTGGTGAAACTATTCTTACCCCCAACTCAGTTAGCTGCGGGGTGGGGGGTGGAGTCAGCACCTACATCATGTTTTCCTCAACAGACTTGTTCAGGAGGCACAGTGCTGCTAAGTGCTCCATGCGCTTCACTCCTGAACGGCAATTTTGGGGCGTGCTTCACTCAGCGCTGTGCAGCGCAGAGAAGCGTGCAACCGAGGTGATTCACACTATTTTCAAAATGGCGTCTTCGATACTGCACTGGCCGTCGATGCATAAAATAACCCTCAGAAACACCATTTTGGGACTGGAACGTGCTTTATTTGCCTCAAACACTATTTATGCGCGAGTAATGGCAGGTAAGGATGACATCCTAGTGGATTTTATTCATGCAGAATACATTTAAATGTGCATAAACGATGTCTGTGGCAAAGAAAACACTTTTTTAAAGCATCTAGCAACACAACATGCAGCGCAGAAGATTTACCTCCCTTTAAAAAGTGAAGTGCTTCTTTAAATTTGTAGGTGTTAACGAGAAGCAAAGATCATTCATTTTTCAACATGAAGCGCTTATGCAGCGCTTTGTACTCCTGAACAAGCCTAAGGTCACCGTTGTAAATTTAGAGATCATGTGTTGTGTGTGGTAGTCCTGCCATGGGACTGTCATATGATCACTAAATTTAGAAACAAGAAGGGCAAAGCCCATACGACTCACATGCTTGACCTTGACCTTTACATGACTTTGACATTTACATGACCTTGACATTTACATGACCTTGACCTTCAGGTGTCCTTCAAGGTCAAGGTCAAACAACTAAACCTAGCAATGACATCATACACTAAGAACTGCTTTACACATTTTCCCTACCAAAATACATGTGACCTTGACCTTGGGTCAAGGTCATCCAAGTTCATGCAACACAAAGCTGTTAATTCAAGACATAGGAAGCACAATGGTGCTTATTGGCACTTTCTACCATGAGATATGGTCACTTTTAGTGGTTCACTACCCCATTTTGGTCACATTTCATAAGGGTCAAAGTGACCTTGACCTTTATGATATATGACCAAATGTGTCTCATGATGAAAGTATAACATGTGTACTACAATGTTATGAAGTTTGGAAGAGTTATCTTCCATAGTTCAGGGTCAAGGTCACTTCAAAATATGTATACAAACCAACTTTAAAGAGCTCCTGTGACCTTGACCTTGAAGCAAGATCAATCAAACTGGTATCAAAAGATAGGGATTACTTTGCCCTATACACCATATATAGGTCAGGTATCCAATCTCAAAAACTTCAGAGAAAATTGGGAAAATGTGAAAAATGGCTGTTTTTTAGACAACATTTATGGCCCCTGCGACCTTGACCTTGAAGCAAGGTCAAGTCACTATGTATGTTTTTTGAGGCCTTGTCATCATACACCAACATGCCAAATTGGGTGTTGATAGACTTAATAGTCTCCGAGAAAAATCCAACGTTAAAGTTTTTCACGGACGCCGGACGGACGACACAGGTGAGTACATAGACTCACTTTTGCTTCGCATGTGTGTCAAAAATGACTTTCAGGAGGAAATTGGGTTGGAGGAGGTGACCCAATTGCTGGTGGCCAGAGGCAGCATGGGAATGGTAGCATGATGTGGGAATGGCAGCATGGTGTGGAAATGGCAGCATGATGTGGGAATGGCAGCATGGTGTGGGAATGGCAGCATGGTGTGGGAATGGCAGCAAGGGATGAGAATGGCAGCAAAGATTGGGAATGGCAGCATGGTGTGGGAATGGCAGCATGGTGTGGGAATGGCAGCATGGTGTGGGAATGGCAGCATGGTGTGGGAATGGCAGCATGGTGTGGGAATGGCAGCAAAGAATGGGGAATGGCAGCATGGTGTGGGAATGGCAGCATGGTGTGGGAATGGCAGCATGGTGTGGGAATGGCAGCATGGTGTGGGAATGGCAGCATGGTGTGGGAATGGCAGCAAGGGATGGGAATGGCAGCAAAGATTGGGAATGGCAGCAAGGGATGGGAATGGCAGCATGGTGTGGGAATGGCAGCATGGTGTGGGAATGGCAGCATGGTGTGGGAATGGCAGCATGGTGTGGGAATGGCACCATAGTGTGAGAATGGCAGCATGGTGTGGGAATGGCAGCAAGGGATGGGAATGGCAGCAAAGATTGGGAATGGCAGCAAGGGATGGGAATGGCAGCAAGGGGTGGGAATGGCAGCAAGGGGTGGGAATGGCAGCAAGGGCTGGGAATGGCAGCAAGGGGTGGGAATGGCAGCAAGGGCTGGGGATGGCAGCAAAGATTGGGAATGGCTACAAAGATTGGGAATGGCAGCAAGGGATGGGAATGGCAGCATGGTGTGGGAATGGCAGCATGGTGTGGGAATGGCAGCATGGTGTGGGAATGGCAGCATGGTGTGGGAATGGCAGCAAAGAATGGGGAATGGCAGCATGGTGTGGGAATGGCAGCATGGGAATGGCAGCATGGTGTGGGAATGGCAGCATAGTGTGGGAATGGCAGCATGGGAATGGCAGCAAAGAATGGGGAATGGCAGCATGGTGTGTGAATGGCAGCATGGTGTGTGAATGGCAGCATAGTGTGGGAATGGCAGCATGGTGTGAGAATGGCAGCAAGGAATGGGGGATGGCAGCAAGGAATGGGGAATGGCAGCATGGTGTGGGAATGACAGCATGATGTGGGAATGGCAGCATGGTGTGGGAATGGCAGCAAGAAATGGGGGAATGGCAGCATGGTGTGGGAATGGCAGCATGGTGTGGGAATGGCAGCATGGTGTGGGAATGGCAGCATGGTGTGGGAATGGCAGCAAGGGGTGAGAATGGCAGCAAGGGATGGGAATGGCAGCAAGGGGTGGGAATGGCAGCATGGTGTGGGAATGGCAGCATGGTGTGGGAATGGCAGCATGGTGTGGGAATGGCAGCAAGGAATGGGAAATGGCAGCATGATGTGGGAATTGCAGCAAGGGATGGAAACGGCAGCAAGGTGTTGGGAATGGCAGCAAGGGATGGGAATGGCAGCATGGTGTGGGAATGGCAGCATGGTGTGGGAATGGCAGCAAGGAATGGGAAATGGCAGCATGATGTGGGAATTGCAGCAAGGGATGGAAACGGCAGCAAGGTGTTGGGAATGGCAGCAAGGGCTGGGAATGGCAGCAAGGAGTGGGAATGGCAGCAAGGGGTGGGAATGGCAGCAAGGGCTGGGAATGGCAGCAAGGGGTGGGAATGGCAGCAAGGGGTGGGAATGGCAGCAAGGGGTGGGAATGGCAGCAAGGTGTGGGAATGGCAGCATGGTGTGGGAATGGCAGCAAGGTGTGGGAATGGCAGCAAGGGGTGGGAATGGCAGCAAGGGATGGGAATGGCAGCAAAGATTGGGAATGGCAGCATGGTGTGGGAATGGCAGCATGGTGTGGGAATGGCAGCATGGTGTGGGAATGGCAGCATGGTGTGGGAATGGCAGCATGGTGTGGGAATGGCAGCAAGGGGTGGGGGAATGGCAGCAAGGTGTGGGAATGGCAGCATGGTGTGGGAATGGCAGCATGGTGTGGGAATGGCAGCATGGTGTGGGAATGGCAGCAAGGTGTGGGAATGGCAGCAAGGTGTGGGAATGGCAGCAAGGGGTGGGAATGGCAGCATGGTGTGGGAATGGCAGCATGGTGTGGGAATGGCAGCATGGTGTGGGAATGGCAGCAAGGGGTGGAATGGCAGCAAGGGATGGGAATGGCAGCAAGGGATGGGAATGGCAGCATGGTGTGGGAATGGCAGCAAGGTGTGGGAATGGCAGCAAGGGTGGGAATGGCAGCAAGGGGTGGGAATGGCAGCAAGGGAAGGGAATGGCAGCAAGGGATGGGAATGGCAGCAAAGATTGGGAATGGCAGCATGGTGTGGGAATGGCAGCAAGGGGTGGGAATGGCAGCAAGGGGTGGGAATGGCAGCAAGGGGTGGTGGGAATGGCAGCAAGGGGTGGGAATGGCAGCAAGGGGTGGGAATGGCAGCATGGTGTGGGAATGGCAGCAAGGGGTGGGAATGGCAGCAAGGGTGTGGGAATGGCAGCATGGTGTGGGAATGGCAGCATGGTGTGGGAATGGCAGCAAGGGGTGGGAATGGCAGCAAGGGTGTGGGAATGGCAGCAAGGGTGGGAATGGCAGCAAGGGGTGGGAATGGCAGCAAGGTGTGGGAATGGCAGCATGGTGTGGGAATGGCAGCATGGTGTGGGAATGGCAGCAAGGTGTGGGAATGGCAGCAAGGTGTGGGAATGGCAGCAAGGTGTGGGAATGGCAGCAAGGGATGGGAATGGCAGCAAGGTGTGGGAATGGCAGCAAGGTGTGGGAATGGCAGCAAGGTGTGGGAATGGCAGCAAGGTGTGGGAATGGCAGCAAGGGGTGGGAATGGCAGCAAGGGTGGGAATGGCAGCAAGGGGTGGGAATGGCAGCATGGTGTGGGAATGGCAGCAAGGGGTGGGAATGGCAGCAAGGGGTGGGAATGGCAGCAAGGGTTGGTGGGAATGGCAGCAAGGGGTGGTGGGAATGGCAGCAAGGGTGGGAATGGCAGCATGGTGTGGGAATGGCAGCAAGGGTGGGAATGGCAGCAAGGGGTGGGAATGGCAGCAAGGGGGTGGTGGGAATGGCAGCAAGGGATGGGAATGGCAGCAAGGGGTGGGAATGGCAGCAAGGGGTGTGGGAATGGCAGCAAGGGGTGGGAATGGCAGCAAGGGTGGGAATGGCAGCAAGGGGTGGGAATGGCAGCAAGGGATGGGAATGGCAGCAAGGTGTGGGAATGGCAGCAAGGTGTGGGAATGGCAGCAAGGGATGGGAATGGCAGCAAGGGATGGGAATGGCAGCAAGGTGTGGGAATGGCAGCAAGGTGTGGGAATGGCAGCAAGGGGTGGGAATGGCAGCAAGGTGTGGGAATGGCAGCAAGGGGTGGGAATGGCAGCAAGGGCTGGGAATGGCAGCAAGGGCTGGGAATGGCAGCAAGGGGTGGGAATGGCAGCAAGGGCTGGGAATGGCAGCAAGGGGTGGGAATGGCAGCAAGGGATGGGAATGGCAGCAAGGGATGGGAATGGCAGCAAGGTGTGGGAATGGCAGCAAGGGGTGGGAATGGCAGCAAGGGTGTGGGAATGGCAGCAAGGGATGGGAATGGCAGCAAGGTGTGGGAATGGCAGCAAGGTGTGGGAATGGCAGCATGGTGTGGGAATGGCAGCATGGTGTGGGAATGGCAGCAAGGGAGTAGGGAATGGCAAGCAAGGGGTGGGAATGGGCAGCAAGTGATGGGAATGGCAGCATAGGGAGTGTGGAATGGCAGCAAGGGGTGGGAATGGCAGCAAGGTTGGAATGGCAGCAAGGTGTGGAATGGGCAGGCAAGGGGTGGGAATGGCAGCAAGGGATGGAAAGGCAGCATAGGGTGATGGGTTAATGGCAGCAAAGAGGGGGAATGGTGGACAGGACTAGTTGGGATTGGCAGCATGGTGTGGAATGGCAGGCAAGGGTGGGAATGTGGCAAGGCAAGGTGGTGGAAATGGCAGCAAGGGTGGAGATGGAATGGAACAGCATATGGGTGGAGATGGTGAATGGCAGCATAGATGGTGATGCAGCAATGGGGGAGATGGCTAGGAAGATATGGGATTTGGGTGCGAAGCAGTGGAGTGGAATGGGAGATGATGGCAG